>CM075173.1:142585798-142813620 GCA_037576465.1 Parascaris univalens | reverse complement strand
TTTTCGGCATACGAACATTCACTCGAATGAATTTGACCGGAATCTATCCGTCCATATTTGTAGAGCCTTTAATTCTCGATTTTTAATTTAATTTCTAATTTCGTTTCTCTTAATTTTTTTTAGGATTAAATCGGCGATTCTCACGTTTAAAAGCGGATAGAGAGGCGAAATCTTCAGAATCGTTGTGCTTTTCGCTTTCTTTGATATTTTGCAATGAAACGATAAAGAAATTTATTCAATTTGGATTATTATTTGCATTTTTTTGGTATATTAGCGAAACTCCAAAAATATATATAAAACATTTCAAAGAACTTTTCTCTAATGAACGATTATTAGCAACGTTTAGCTATGAAATATCAGTTACGTTGAAATAATATTATGAGCAATATTCACCTTACTCCAGAAATATATCAGTTATGTTGAAAAAATAAAATACGTTCGACTGGATCCCTACCAAAAACACAGAACTTTAAACGTATGCTCCGAATGTTGGTCGATAAAGATACCTCCAAAACGTTGGCGGAACCGAATTTCGATTCAAATGAACGTGACGCTCTCACAATAATGACAAAGATGGCGCAGACGTTCTTGCGCGTTCAATTCGCATCAGCCAGCCAGGGATTACAGAAGGTTTAAACGTATGCTCCGAATGTTATTGCAAATGTTCAGGCGATCCAAACCGGACGCTCATAGCATGCCTTCAAGGTTAATCGATAAAGTGACTCTCATCGATGCAAATTTGCGCAAAGCTCTCTCGTTTCTACCTGACGACAAATTATTTTGTCCATGCGAACCTTCTTTTCGCAAATTCCGTCCCTTCCCCTCCCTCCCCCCCCCCCTTTCTTTACAAGTAAACAACTTTTTACATATTTCCCCATTCTTACCCGAGCTTCTTATGAACTGTTCCACACTCTCAAAAACGAGAAGTATAGGAACGAGGACATCACACTGATTCGCTGTCTTTGACCAGAAGGCGCAACCTCAACGTCGACCAATTTTTTTCGAAATTCACAACATTCCCCTCTCATAGCCGTTGCAAGATAATCTACATGACGCAGAAGGGACCATACGCCATCTTGATGCGATCTGAAGCTATGAATCACCGGTGTGTGTTGTTTGCGTGGATAAGAGGTGGAGGAGCGATCGAAAAGTGCTATGAATGCTTTCAGTATCGCAACTTAGCCCGCTTTTTTCGATGGTCTCCTGTACGGTGAAGAAACTTCCTTTATACGAGTGTCTCCAGAGTATTAGAACGATATGTAGTTTTATTGGATAGCTTCAGCACTAGATCCGGATAATATGTTTCAGTACAGATGAGTCCAATGATGAGAACAAAGAGGTTGTCTGAATATAAGCAATGCATTAATATAAAATATGTACTGAAGCAATAAACTCTATATGTAAGGAAACAACGAAAGATAACGATGTAACACGTTGAGAGCATTTGCAAGGAACAATGTAAGGGCTTATCGTTAGAAGAAAGCAATACGTCAAAGATGCTATTTACAGGAATAAAAATATAGTGGCCACTGAGAAGCAAGCGTCAAAACTCAACAAGGCTTATGTCTTCATGATTAAGCCGATTAATCCATCCTACCAAGCATTTTCAACTTTCGATGAAGGGATAAGGCGGTGCAATATCATCTGAGTGAATCTATCACAGAACTGCTAATCTCGCCTGAGTGAAGTAAATTAACACACTAAGTGTTTTACGACGATATTAACCGAGGCAGCATAAAGCGGGAAGACAGGAAAGTTGAGGTGTTAGTCCTATCTTTTCACTCCCAATAGCTCGAGATTATTTACTTCCTACCAGATCGCTCATCGTACCTCACCTCATAGAATAAAAATGCTCTGTGCTTCTAATTTTAACATAAACGACAAAACAAATGAGGTGCCAGTGACTGTTAAAATCACTCTCTTAAATGCAAACAATAAAAAAATTGATGAAATGGAACAATGCGCGTTAGCAGACCAGATGGCACGAGTACGGCAAACAAAACAAATAAATACGCCATTTAATAATGGGTGGGTGGGGAGGGACTCACCGCTTAGACATAGGTGTCATAATGCTAACATCCTGAATGATTCCGATAGTTGCATCTGGCGCAAGTGTCGTATCTGGCTCTAAAACAACCAATCGCGCCTCATCGTGTCCTCGTTGAAGACTGCCATTTTGCCATATCGGAACACGCTTATTATCAGCCACCTGAAAGCACTAGCCAATCTTGACGATGTACCATGGATTATCTTACTTGAAGTAGAACCTCAAGCATCACATCGATATTCGCCGACTTATTACAGAAACGCCATGTATGCGATGTGTGTTCGCGATTCGTATTTTTTCGTTATATTTGTCGAAAATGTAATCTGTTTTTTATCTGTCCTCCTTCTAGCCTCACCTTCGTAGACGTATACATATACCTGCTCACTGATAGGGAACACATAAGGCGAAAAATGTATTCAAGTGTCCACTATGTTGACCATTGAGTTACTTTCGTAGTTACAATAAACATAACAATTAAATATAATTTTAAACAGTCCACAACTCAGCTCCTCGTAATCTTTCTTCGTCCATACTCCTCCACCTCTATCATACCGCAGACACTATCCGGAAACATGAATTCAAGTTCCCTAACGACTTTAAAGAGATTCCTCTTTCTTTGCCTTCCCAATGAACAATCAATCATTTCTATATATTGGATCTTCTCATGTAGTTTCGAGATCCATATCTTCCTGAGAAACTTGACTAATGAGCCTCGAAAATAACATCCCAAGTCATACACTCAATGTATTAAAACCTGCCGAAATTCACAGTGTTACAATGGTTCATTATTGAAACTCCGGAAAAGCCACATAAGCACTCATAAATAAACTTACGTAAGTAAGATACCAACACAAAATCCCATACATCCATACAACTTCTAAAAATTGGATTTTCTTTGCTCTTATTGTTCAAGAAAAATCCGAAAGGATCTATCGGCTATAGCACCAAACAGCCAACCAGAGATATTTATCATTCCCCTCGCTATGGACCTGTGTGCTCCTGATCTGCCTCAAACCTATACAATGCGGGAATCAGCCCGTCCAATCAATCTTATCCATCGAGGTCTCTCCGACCGGCAGCTTTTTTGAGGTGCCTCGCCTTATTCAGCTTGCTCTTTTTGAACTGTGGTGATCCTCGATAAATGACTTCGACTATTTACGTATCTCCCCACGCCCTGCATGACCTTCTCTCGACGTTATCGCTCTTAGATTTACAACAGGACCAAAAGATTAAAAACTCTCGCATAATCCTTTGCTACCAGGCAGAAAAATTTTCTTTTGGAGATATACTTCAGACGGTACCAACAAATCGGCTCTCGAAAACTTACACATATGCAGAGGACACGAAGACGACACTCAAACGTGTCTTTATCGGTTACGCTATATGGCCCATTACAAGCAGCCGTTATTTTAGCCATCCGTTCATTGAGAAACTCGAATTTAGTGAACGAGTAGCCATCAATGGTCCAATTGTGTTGCCCCGCTTCTTCCGCTCTGAAAATTTAAAACACCAATGACCTTGTGCTCATTTAACATGATTTAGTAGGGCAGTCAGAATGATGTGGTGCTCACAGTTTCATGACTGCTCATGGACTATACGCATACTTCCTAAACGACGGTAGATAGTGTTCTGGCACTGAAGGCAGGCACGACCACTAGCCGATGCTGCGGCAATCACGAATCGATGAACTCACATCAGTGAGGAAATCGAAATGCTGATGACCAATCCTCATTCTCCCACAATACACAAATAACAAAGAGCACCACTTGAAACTCCATCCACATTCTTTGTAAACTTCCCAAGAACAACGGAAAACGCTGAGTAAACTTATTTATTACGTTTAATAGAGTTATGAAACAACTTATATAAAACGCTTACTTCCGCTATTTCAGTTCCCGTCGTATGCTTCAACGAAATTATTTAAGATCCGGTCACCGAAGTCGTACATTACTTCTACTGTTTCATAGTGCTAAACTAGGCAATGAGAAAGAAAAGCCGTGTTTCCCATATGCAAGTAGTACTTGCTCGTGTCATGAGCTACATTAGCTCAAAAACAAACATATCCCACTTTGTCATTCCTAACAACAGCTCCCACGAATTCACACAAGAAAGTGACCAGCTAACCGTTTCAGACGATGTCTTAGCAACTCTTCTGCCCAAATTACTCGAATCACATAGTAAGTACGACTGCAAAGTGAATTCGTCGAACCAAACGCGCTCCTCGTCTCCGTGTTCCCATCGCAAAGAGGCTCCTCAACGTGGATCTCGAATCTCTCAAATACCGCTTATTTTCATCACGATCATCGATAATCATTGATAAACGAAAAAAAGGAAAGTGATGAATTATTCCGATGCTGATATCATGAGTTCCTAAAGAGGAAACTGGGAACGGATTACATCGAAAGTCAATTAGGCGAAAGATCGACAACGAAACTGAACGGTATGAATAAAGCTGAGCTCAGTGATCCACAACGCCCAGCAGCAATGTTTTACGCAAAAAAACCCCATATAATTCTCGTAACGCCGAATTTAAGTGATCCATGCTTAGACGCAAACGAGAGTGATAGAGGAGAGGCAGAACGTTTCGCCGTGAGCTCGCTCCCTATTACTCAATCCCTGTTCACTTCAAAACACCTATGTGCAGCGATAGACAAATTCAACTCGAACATCAAAATTTCAAACGGGCAGCATGAAGTGCCCAATTAATGGTTCCACTAATTAATTCATTAATCATTAAGAGCATGCAAGTCAACCTGTTTCTGTCGGCGCAGAATTACTGCTCGATCAGTCGGCAATACTTTCACACCTCCCATTGGTTGTTTCGTGTTCGCATCAATAACGCTTATAAACGCAAAGGCATCCCTGCATAAAATGACCTCTCTAATGAAGCAATATTACATAAACGAATAATGAAACGAACGACGAAACACGCTATGTGAAACCATTTCGAAGGATGTCACAGCAGTGCTGCGCAGAAAGCTGTCATGATCTCTATGCGCCCTATATGATGTCGGCTGTCAAATCAGATGTTCACATTGAAAGTAATTAAAAATTAATTAGTTTAATTTAACAAAATATCTACTCCAATTTAATGAATTCTAAGCGAAAATTCCCCTTTGTGACGCATAAACGACTGAATAAAAAGAGCAGAGGAAAAGTTTGAATCATGTTAAGATTAAGAAACCATCCCATCGTTTAACATATATTCACCAATTCCCTCTAGTATAATTTAGGAGATTCCTAGCCTAGCTCATGGTTCAAACAACTAAATCGCAACCAGCGAAAAGAATATTGGAAAAGGGGATGATTTATGAGCAAGAAATCCCTAAACAATTATTACAATCCAAGTCCAACCCCCAATAGGATGCGGAATAATGAAGTCCAAAGATCGCTCACGCACCCTCTGCCATACATTTCCGTTTGAGACAATCCATCGAAGATGACTATTTCCACCTACCTCACACCAACGTTTGCCAATTCAATTGGTACATTTGTAGCGCTTGAGGTTGTGAGTACGAAAGAACCGTCCCTCATTCTGCTCATATCACCATGCTCTTGAACGACCAGAACTGCAGTGCCTCCAGCACCCGTCACTGGTATCTGTAATTTTATGATTCCAAATATGAACCATGAAAAGAGAGAGAAGTCGGCAGTAACCTATGAAGAGATATGGTTTGAACTGTAAATGAGACAGCATATCATAAGCTGCAAACTACGTTGCTTTTTATTCGTCCTATAATCGGAATTTCCCACAACTTGCCACTTCTGTGCCCAAATATAGACGCCGAACTGGCATTCTCTGTCTAACCAACTGGTTTTTATCAATGGGCACGAGAAGTGGATGGTTCGGGTCAGCAAAAGTTCACCTCAAGAAGCAATCGCAACAACACGATGGTTATGGAAGCAAAGATTCAGCTTCAACATCGACAGCTATAACTTTCGGACATATAGGACGGACATAAATGCATATGCCTGGAGAGAGAGGATATCGCCGCAACGCTTCTTAGTAGAACAAACTTATAGGGACAAATAAATTCGCCTCACTGAATTTGTGGTGGAAAACTGTTTTAGCCTGTCGATGACAGAATAGAATCCTCCGTAGTGAAGGTCAACTGAAAGAAACAAATTGCAGAATGCTGAGGCCACATTTCTACATAAATATATGTGGAAACGTAGAAGTTTCAATAACTTCAAAGGAAATAAGCACTGTGGCGTTCTATCCGCAACAACGGCATAATGCATATCCACTGCATATCCACCCCCTCTCACAATATCAGACTAATATGCGGACACATGAACAAACTGATCCATATAAAAACAACAGCAGAAGATTAGTCCAGTTCACAAGTACAGTCTTTCCCTTTCCCTTCCCTCAATACTTCTCCCTCCCCCTCTCCCCGGGGAGTCTCGAACTCCCAAAATGCCGTATCGAATACAGTTTATAAATACGCATCGACAAAGGAGGTTCTACATCACGATTAAGAGCTACACGGTTGAGAGCAACATCGATGCAATGGAGCGGTTGAGTGATATATGCTTTTTAAGAGCGCAACGAGCGCAAAGGCTTTAGCCGCCCTTCTCTAACCTCCTCTCCCCCTTCAAGTACTATTTTTCAACCTCACTGTTGTGAAACTTTAAGCTCACGAATAACTATCGAATATTTTGAGAACAATAAAGCATTTAGCAATGAAATATGAGAAGCATCTTACCGAGTAGCTCGTACGCTCAATGTTCCGAACTGCAATGCGGATGACATTCTTGAAGTAGGCAGCTGCAGGCGGCTTGAACGTTATATGAAGATAGAACTCTTCCTTACGTTTCAACATAATACTTCCGGTCTCTTTCAACTGCAAAACAACACTTAACTAAGCTAGCAGACATCTCATCTGCTAATCTGAACATAGATAAATAACCTTACATACATCTTTAATTATTGGATCTTTAGAAACCGACTATTTCTTTTTCGGATTAGAAACCGACGTCAACGCGGTCAGCATTCCCTCTAAAGTGCGGAAGGATGAGCGATAGGGTGGCGGGAGGTGTGTCGAAGAAAGAATCGCCTAACATCTGCTGGTCCGTGCTGTTGTTGTGTATAGATTATCGATCATAAGCAATTGATATCCAAATTAGTCGAAGAATATCCAAAAACCTTTCGCAAGAATGAAACATCGCTAAGAACTATCGACAACTATCGACACTCAATGAGGAATTTAATGAAATTCCTCTTCAAAGAGCGCAAATATGCGATTCTTTTCGCCCCCAATAATAAAAATGCAATCGAGAATAGCTTACCTGAAAAGCCTCGTTTTTGCTTTGCAAAGAAATCGTCAAGAAGAGTGATGCGCTCAACATATTGGTGAGTCGTATCGTCTGAATCACCGGACAATTCACCTCCGTACATCCGAACCAAACCGCCGATGTATCACATCCGAGACAATGTTTCCCATCGTTTCCTCTAGTCGACGAGCTAAAATATTAGCGAAGAAGGGGTGTCCGTAAGATCGCCAACTCTATTTGCTCTTTTTCAATCTTAAACTCTACGAAACAAAAAGAGAAAAATATAAGAAGAAAATGATCTAAAAACCATTGGAAGAATTTGTGAACAATCAAAGAAGTTTTGCAATATGACCTCAAATATTAAACAATGAACGCTATCAGCTGATAACGTTCGAAATAAACGATTCACTTAACACTTCAACGTTAATTTAGTCGGCAAATCACTTATCACTTCCCAGCAGCAATTTTCCACTTACATGGCTCTGATGAGCCAACCCAAGATATCTATTTGTGATCTGAATCTATTTATGACCTGATATTGCAGTAATTATCTTGCTTGTATAAACAGTTCTCGTTCGTTATCCTTCGAGAAGTGCCACTAAAAGACTCAGGTGCTTCTAGCTCACATGAAGCCTTAAGCTCCTCCTGGTCAATTTCTCCGGTTAACAGCTCTTCGATCGGGAGCCCTTTCTGGTACCTCCTGCCTCTCACCGCTTCTAATCATTCTGGGGAGTCATGATGTTCCCCAATAAACCATTTCGGCTATCCACGTGCTTCATCACTTTCAACTCGATCTTCCTCTCCATGTTTCAGCCGCCACAGTTATAACAATTTATTCTCTCGGCGGTTCAAAAACGCAGCAAAAATGAAAGAAAGGAGATGTAAAAATGTAGTCCTACTAATGCATCATCGCTAATAGCAACAAATGAAGATCACCTGGTGGGGAAACTGAACGACGATGAAGCAGAAGGTAATGCTCGATTCGCCTTACTATCGAAACGCTGTTGGTTCGGTGGAGCAGTCACGTTTGAAGTCTCTTTTGCACTGTATTTTGTGGGCTGTGCTATTTGCGATCGGTTTTCAATATATGCATCACCTCCCGCTGTAGGTATATTCTCCGAGTTCTGTTTTTGCAAAGCACGACTCGCACTCAGTGCTGTCTTCGTGAGGCTCTTACTTCCAAGAGTCACCAACAAATCTGTAAAACGTACCTTCAAAATTTCCCTTTTGTGGCAGCTATAATTCACACCTATTCCAACAAAACTTGTGCGCTTAGCTGCAAGTCATTAAGCGTCTCCTCACGTTGTGGATGAGGGGACGATCATCGGATACGACGGTTACCCGCGAATACACTGCATTAGCGGTGGAGGATAAGCAGCGACGTAATCCAACAGAGCATGGTGGCTGAATTAACGGTGGAGCAACAATTTCACATAAAAAGTCACAATACCCGCAGACGCACTCATGTCACGGCGAACAGGGGCCGATGTAAAAGAACGCAGCCCCCTCAGACCTGAAGGTAATCCTTTGATAGATAAAGGTTATGAGAGCCAACTACGAAATAAAACTGATTTTTGCTTTGAGGGTATTTCTTGGACGGATGATGGTTGGGACAGCTCAGTGAGAAACAAAGCATTCACTGGTGTAAGGTAAGAGGTCCAGCACCTCGAATGACACTGCCACAAAGTTAACCTGCTAAGAACTGAATACACATTATCCAAACGCCTTTCGGAATGGGATTTCTGGATTGGTTGACCAATGAGTGAAGAATAACAGAATGGTAAGTCTCCTTGCATGATACAATGTTAGAATCCTGTCTCTTTATCCCAAACTGCCACTTATCTTAGCGTCACGGCAAATTGAACGCCGATGTAATTGGCATCTGTGGAACAAGACGAAACAATGATCTGGTGGCGCAATGGCAAAGGGTGAGGAAGTTTTCTTGGTGACCTCACTTCACCAACGACTGCAGCTTTGATTCTGAGGCTGACGGTACGTCGCACAACGAGATTATTCAAGCATTTACATCAGCGCAAGACAATAATCAAACATCGGAATGGGGCTCCGCAGTTTTTTCATCAGACAGTCGGTCGGTACTTCGGAAAAACTAAACTTCTTCGCAATAATGAAGTAAACTTTTGAGAGATTGACGCTTTTTTAAAGAGGCCTATAGTGGAACGACGTTAATATGTAATCACGTTGAGGATGCATTTGTCTATCGTTTGATGGCGATCGTTGGATCACTTAGTGCCACTCAAATCCAAACAGCCAATTACCTCACCACCGATCAATTCTCTCCATGAGGTTCAAGTTGCACTACCTCCCCCCCCCCCCCCCCGGCATCCACTTCCTCTCCCTCTTTTCAAACCGATATTGCCAATGAAATACTACGCCTATCAATAAAGTTTCATAGATCCCGATATCTCATCTCGCAGTTGGATCGCATTGAGAAAGTTAACAACACAAACCGTTCGCTTCTGTTTCTGCATTCACAATGGCCGTATTGCTTTTTAACGGTTCAGCAACGCGATCACGGGTCTTCCGACTACGCATTGAGGTGAGATCACCTTCTGCAAAACTCGCACAAAAATATTCTTCACTTCATTCACTTAACATATGTGACTATCACATTTTCTTTCACTGACAAATTACTAAAACCACCAAAACAACTTAAAAACTATTAAAATTCGACCAACCAAAACTACAGCGCTCAACCAATGAGCCAATATAGCTCACTACAAAGGATTCCCCGCAAACCAAAGTTGAGGAAAACAAGGATCGGAATGCGAGACCACGATTCCAGCGAGTCGAAATCTGAAACAGACCCCTTTCTTTCCTCTACTTCCCTCCTTCCGTTTAAGTTTAATAGAGAACATCGTGCTTAACTCATTCCCCAACATTGACTGAAAACAAATGATATGCCACTCTTTCAGATGATTTGCTATACAAGATTATGCTACGGATAGCCGAGTTCGAAGGTGAAACCTCAATTCAGCAAAAGACCGCAATAAAGACGGTTAATTCAGTCATCAACTAAACCACCACCCTATTCTCAGTCACCGATTCACGCCGACCACAAAGCAAATGCACTTACGAGTGCGTGAATGATACTTCGGTAGATCTGGCACCTTGAAAATACCTTCCGTCCGTTTCCTCGCCTTATTAAGCGCAGCAATTAGTTGGGTATCGTTCATCGTTTCTACGCTATTTTCCTGCAATAATACAATTTCCTACCATAGAAGAAATACTACAAATTTGCAACAACTCTACTCATCGAATTAACGAAGAATAACTTCCAACAAATTTCCAATGAGATGAGATTAAGATCATTAAGATCATCTAGGCAAATTGCTCTCGTGATCAACAATTCCATCGGATATATTCCTTTTTTGTTCAAATCAAACTGAGAATAGTGAAAACACTTCTGCTATGTTATAATAGTGGATAAAACCAGAAACTGGCCGCAATCTCAAATCTCATTCACATCAACGTCGACTATCAAAAATGATCACTCACCGAGAGTGCCCTATCAATAGCAGATGACGATAGCAGTGCCTCTTCTTCGTTAACGACCGGCATTGGAGCTCCACTTCGTCTTGGCTCCAAAAATGCAACTTTTCTCGAATCTAAATTGTTCGGAAAACGTCTCCGCGCAGCGATCGGAGTGATCGGATCAGTCGCCAATGATATTGCCGATAAAGAAGCGCAGTCTCTACTCAAGTCATGCAGATGACCTCGCGTTGTGTCCCTCTCAGCTAAATATATATACTCTCAGGCAACATACGACAACTCCCAACGACAGCCAAGTAAGATGCAGCAACGAAAGAAATGCACCCTTCTCGCAATCAAGACACTCTATACTACTGTTTACTATCATGAAGCACTCCCCCATCACTGTTTTATGCTACCTCTGCAATGCAAACTTACAAATGACAGAATCCATCGTAGAACAGGAAAGTGCGATATGCGCTTTTACATTTCGCCTATTTACTAGCTAGTTCAACAACTTACCAAAGAAACGTCTCTTGCCAAGTGGTCTTCCCTATTCTTTCCTTCCACCACCATTTCCCTTAATCTTAAATCAATCTCCCTTATACACGAACCCTTCGTCGCCCTCTCCCATCATCGCTCTCCCAAGTCATAATTTCTCATGCTTGTCTGTCTGCAAGTAATTGCTATCGTACTGCACTATAGACAAACTCAGAACGATTCAACAAGTGGTCACCTGCAAGCCTCACCTGAATTCTACTGAGAGAGGAGAGGAGTGGAAGGTAACCGATGAAAACCGGCAAACAATCAACTTTCATATACTCATTATTAGCACCCATATGCAAAGATTACGTTAAACGACTACCATAAATAGCAAATTTTTTAAGCAATTTAATATAAAAACGACACTACGAGAAGTCTACTATGTCTATCGTTGTTGCAAATAACTCCACTGGTCACTATATTATGGGTAAATGGCCGGAACAAAACTGCACACAACGCAAAGATTGTGTCGACTACAAAACCGTGCAGCACTCTCTACTTCAACCTCTCCTATTACCCCCTTCCTCCATCTCCTTCTGCCGTCGACCAAGATGCTCAAAAAAACTCCGCTGGAATCAACTGGAATCAAAAACTCCGCTGGAATCACTTGGAATCAAAAACTCCGTTGGAATCAACTGGAACCGCTATCACTATAAACGAAAAAAGGGCAGAAGCAAAACAATCAGAGAGTAATCGACCAATCTCTCGGTAAGGTTTATGACTCTATGGAAACATTACTGGCGAAACATTCGAACCAAAGCAATCATACGCTTCATCCTCAATCTAGTAAGGCCAAATATTCATGAAAAAAACATTATGGATAGCCTTAACTAACCATATGGTGTCGACATTTTCGGTACATGTTGATTCTCCTCTACAGCTCCTACTACATGGCGTTCTTCCACACTACTTTGTTGCGCTCTCTCCTCGCATCTTTGACTATTCTTCATACTGTTACTCACTTCCAAATGTGCGTCGTTTCTCTCTGTCGTACCATTCACGTTCTCACCTTGAAATTATTATTGATTATATGATAAAATAGCTTTACAAAAAAAAAAAAAATTCCCCACCGAGGATCGGAGCTGAGTGTATTCTTTCCTCCCTATAAACATCCTCTCACCTCTTCTTGGGGGAAAAATTCACTCATTTCTTCTACCTTAACATATAAAACTTCATCCAAATTGAACTTGCAGTTCGGAATAAGAACGAAACGAAAGACGCAGAGAATAGGACTTCAACGTCTAGCAACATCGGATCATAACGGCGCCTACCTATCCACGACGAGAATATCATGATCCTTACTTCATAATCACCTCAAACTATTCCAAAAAAGATTATTCATCTGCTAAAGGAATATTGCCATTCTCCGAGCGGATTTCAACTCTTTTCCTTTCTCAAGCAAAGCAATTTCCACCTAAATGCACTTTTAGAATATGTGCACTCGAGAAATTCATAATCGTTTAGCCGTCAATAAAAGTTCTCTGAGAAGATGGAAGCCGGATTATTCGCCGATACACTTGCATTCGAAAATATTCCTTTCCTGAACCTCATTATTTCTAATGTCCACATAACTCGACATCTCTAATGACCATATGAGCAACCGTGCAGCATTCTCTATTTTAACCTCTCCCATTACTCGCCCCCCCCCCCCCTCCTTCCTCCCTCCCCTTCTGCCGTCGACCAAGATGTCCAAGAAAACTCCGCTGGAATCAGTTGGAATCAAAAACTCCGGTGGAACCAAGCTAATGAACTACACTATGCAAAGCAAAAAGGAACGAAAACAACAGCTAATCACAGAGCGACCCGCCGACGGATGCCGAAGTATTCATTTAGTGAGCAAAAAACCGATGGTCTAGACTTACCTGGTGGCATTGTTTCCGCTGATCATCAAACCCGATTAACATCTGAATGTTAACCAAGCTAATGAACTATCTGAATGTTAACCAAGCTAATGAACTATAGGAAGTTAGCTATGAAATTGTCCTCCAATAACGAATCAAAAAACAAATGGTGGATTAAGGTCGGTAAAACAAGAAACGCTCGTATCTCGAGAAAGAAAAACCCGTATCTGATATGGAAATCGTATAAACGACCCTATCGATACGGAGTGCAACTTGGAACAATGATAGGAATAAAGGGAATATTCGTTGCTCCTTATAAAAATAAATATGAAAATAGAATTTTAGAAAACATACACAACTTTATTAGTCGATTACCGTCAACGCTTGGGATTGGAGGTGTCGAATCTACAATCGATGGCTCCCAACTATACTCTTTCAATTGATGAGTTCGATTGAACCTCCAGTCGTTCCGCTCCAAAACTGTCCCCTTCTTAAATTCCTCTTCGTCTCGTTTCCAAAATTCCGAGTCTAAATGCAGATATAACTGCGAAAATAATTAATTACGCTAATAATTAATGGTATCGAGAAATGTGCCACAGATAAACGCATCGATATCATGTTGACAAACGTTGTGCCATACGTTTCTCCTCATAATTTCACCATTTGACTATTGCGAAATTATTTTACACCTTTACAAGGATAATAATAATAATAATAACCTGCTTTCACGAACTGCACACTTTCCTCATCGTTCTTGCATATGGCCTTTGCTAGATTCGCCCTTTGAGGCCTCTCACGTGATGAACAACGCGAACCTTCACGTTCGTCGACATCTAAAACTCAAAAAAATTCCTCCTTCCGAATCTAAAAAACAAACGAATTAATGAAATACTACTAATTTACAAATGAATCAATCTAAAATAATGTCCACTGCACGAAAAAGATGATCAAGATCATTGGATCGGCGAATTCTTCATCCTCTTAAATCATCTACTTATTCTCTTAGATCACCTAACTGATCGAGCCTCCATCATTCAAATCATAGAAGACCAGGATAAAGGTCCTCCTTGTTACCCTCCTTGATCGATTTACACTTTATCTTTATTATGACCGAACCCTCCTTCGTCCTTCTTTGCATGATATCCTTCCTCATCGTTTTTTCTCATCTGCACAAAAGCCATCTGCAGTAAAGAGATACGTTAACTAACGGCCTATATAAAAGAACGAATTCTGCTCTTAAGGTGATTTCTTTGAATATTCAACTAGGTATGAGAGGAATGCTATAGCTAACAAATTGACTCCTAACTATGCATAAATGCTCATATATTCTCATAACCTACTTCGAATATTTTAACTTTGAAATCCTATGAAATAAGATTGGAAACGATGAGAATAGTTACCATCGGATAAGATGCGCGATTCTTCGTGAATCGTTTCGAGACGACCGATCGGAATCGACGGATGGAAATTCTCTTGCTTCTGCACTAACTCCGATTGCGCTTGATTAGCGTTGTCGGAGGTCGATCGCTTAGCGAAATCTTCATCTATTTCACTCTCTGTAAATGCAACCACTTATTAACCTTTAATTAAGCTTACCATGAAACTTAAGCTTAATTCGGCTTACCATGAAACTTAAGCTTAATTAAGCTTGCCATGAAACTTGAGTTTAATTAAGCTTACTATGAAACTTAAACTTAATTAGGCTTACCATGAAACGAAAAATCACCATCGTATATCGATTCAGCGTCACCACCGTTTAGTAGATCATCATCGCCGTCATCATTAAAGTCATCCTCTTGTAGACGCAAAATATCCATCACACCTCAAATATTAACACTGCACGATAAATATCGTTACGGCGAATAAGCGTACGCTAATAACGTTTTCGTAGACTGCAATGGATATTCGCTTCAGTTATGGACGGGAATTAAGAGGATCGATAGCGAAAATTAGGGACAAACTTCATAGACCCGGAATATCCAGCATCTCGCAAAACAATACCACTATATCTCAGCATCTTTGTACCCGAACCTCTCCCTTGCCCCCTCTCCATCGCTTTCTCGAGTTCTTCGTCAATCCGGATATTCATGGAGGCCACTTCACCGGAAGCCTCAAGTTGAAAGCGAAAGCTTCATTTCGGTCATATACGATGGAAATTGCCCGAATAGCTCGAAGATGAAGAGCAATGAAGCGGGCGAACGATCTCATGACCCGAATTTCGATTCCCCAACATACATCGTTTATATCGTTTTAGCAGTTGGTCATCAACGCGGATCGCTTCAAGGCAAAAGCCATCACGTTCTCATCTTCCCCGAAAGCCAAATATTTCCCCACTCGGTTCCTTATTGAGGTCGGCGCTCTTAGAGACTTCACCCACCTATCGGCGCACATCTCTTGACGCGCGACTGGTAGAAACAAGCAACAACAAAGAATAGAGGTGAAGTGAAAACCCCAATATATACTCGTGGATTGCCCTCCTCGAGAGAACGAACGCTCGCCGAGCAGAATATGGTCCCCATCACCGAAACTCCGGAAATCCTCGTCCACCTTGGGCACTAATTCTAACTCCAGCCGCTTATGCTCCATCTTGGAGCTCCTAGTTACAGCATAACTTACCAGCCGAGAGCCACCTTGCATCTACTCAAAAACCGACTGTAAAATTGACCGCTTGCATTTCACTTTTAGCATATCGCCTTCATATATGATAAATATAATCGGCTTTCTCGACTAATTATTGCAGCGCGACTATTGGGTAGACGACAAATGCGCCACGCTGACTAAATGCCAAAGGCATCCTCTACTCCACACCCCGCTTCACCTTACAATAACTGAACACATTGGCGCAAATGTCATGCGAACATTTGCAAGTACCGCCATAGCACGATGCCATTGGCATGAAGTTATGGCATTCAAATTTTCAAGCTGCCGCGCAACGCAGCATAAAAGCTCATTCACGGTTGTCGATTAAAAGTGACGAGAGACGACTGGTCTCCGATCTAAGACCGATTGGTCGTCGAATGGAGTCGTCGCCGTCAACCGATTGGTGTATGAAACGATCAGGCAGGCGGAAATCCAATCACTAGTCAGCAAGATATTGCCAGATGGTTGTCGAGTGGCCAATTCACTAGCGGAAAGCAGCAGATTTGAAATTCCGACAGCAATTCAACGTGAGCACATGTGTGTAGCAGATCGTTCAGGTCTTTGCTTATAAGCCATAAGTCTTGGCTTATAGGCAGTAAGTCTTGGCTTATAAGTCTTATTGAATCAATGAAGTATAGGATCGTTTTTGAAATAATCTTCCTGCATATTCTTTATGAAAGAGATAATCCAGGATTTAGTGGATAAATTCCAATCAATAAGAGCACACACACCTATAAATTCCATTAAGAACAAGAGAATATGAACGTCTATAAGCATATATCCGACAAAGAATGCGGTCAAATGTCCAAATTTATGAATATTTCGATCGTTATATCGACGCAATATGGAGACTTTAGTATTTCTTCAATAGCAAATTGTCTATTGGCATAACCACAGCAATAGTAGATTAACAGACACTAATAGATCGTCGATTAATAGCCAACCTTGACGCCTAATCGAAGAGAGTCAATAGGGCCATTGATAGGCAAGGAAAAAGCAAATAATCGAAACAATTCCCGGAGGGAAACACTCCTATACTCCTATATTCGAATAGATGACATTTTCACTCTCAGTCTTCGATTAAACACCTTTCGTATATGACACAGGTAATCATTGTTTGCCATACAATTGGAACTCAAAAGTGAGAACGGCAATGAAGAATAGTAGCGAATCTATTAGTTGATGAGCAATTTGCACAATTTAAGTGGTGGAACTGAATCCTGAAATTCCGGCCTTTTCCTTCCGTTTCTTTACAGCAAAATCATCAATCGATCACTCGACGAGAGTCGTATCATCGAGATAATCCTGGAAGTCAACTAAAACCTTTTGGATGGATGAAGCGTTTGCATTTGAGGCAATGATCTTACCGATATGAGGCTTTCTTTTGCCAATACACCTTCCGATATATATACGTATGTACTATAAAGGCTATCATATTGTAACTCTAAAAGATATAAATCCATTAGCCTTATGAGGAATCAGATTAAATTTCCACATTATGTGGGCAATATTCGAATCTTAAAAGAATAAAGCGTTTAATGAATTATACGCCCGTATCGCGTGAATTTCGGAAAATCTTTTATCCTTAAGAAGAGAATATTAATATCAGAAATGATCGTATGATGATCAGAAAGAGAAAAATTAAGCAAAGGTTGAAGAGGAGAAGTAATATTCTAAAATCGAAAACGAAAGAAATAGAAATCAGTGATATTGTTTCTATGAGTTACCTCTAAAATCCACTGAATGAGTGAATGATCTATTGAAAAATTTATTAATAATCGGAGGCATAGATTATCGTTAGCCGTAAATTAATAGCAGTCGATCTATAAGAGAGGAAATTCTCGAAGAATGCATTTGTTAGGGTTCTGAGAAGTTCTCTATGAGAGATTAATGGTAGCAAATGTGAAATCCACGAAAATTATCATCGTTGGTGGAAGCGGATGAGGGACAAAGAAAAGGACGAACGGATGACTTACACATTGGCGACGATAGTGCTATACAACAAATTCGATAGTTTCTTAAGCATTCAAAAGGTTTATTGTCTAAATCAATAAAGATATTCGTACATTCAGTATTGTTACCTAACACATATAATCTTTTTTTTTGGCAAACGAGTAGCTAAATAATTTTCTCTTGGAGGCGTTACTTCAATTTTCTTATTCTAAATTATGGAATATAGACCTGAAAATAGATATTAGGATGAAATGTGATGTGTATATGGGTTCGAGGGTGGGACTTGCACAAAAATTGCTGGTTGACTCTGGCTCTAGCTTCAGCACTTGACTTCAGGCTGTAGGTTATAGCCGCGTGCTATGACTTGACCTCAAGTGGTCTTTCTAATAACCAGAGCATGTCACCAAATGCTAAGGTATGAAACTTTTTAGATTTATAGTACAGTTAATATTTGAGCCATTATTTTACATTTCCATTGTCACCGTTTAATATTTCTGATGTCTTTCAAGATTATAGCGACGTTTAGGAATGAAAGATGGATGTATGATGAATTTTTCGAAGGCCCTTCTTCGATCGTCGTCATAGCAAAAGCTGAGCTGATTTCACCACGATTTATGGTAAAATGCCTATCTGAACTGCTATCCTTCTGAATGCATCAATGAGAGAGCGTTATGGCACAATAACGCCATCACTAATGCTTATTTGGTAATGGTCAATATAGCATCATAATGTGTATTTCGTATGTCGTTATTGCGAGGCGGAAAAGCGTTGTGAACGCGACGAAATGAGCACCGATTGGTTTCATGAAGATGGACAACGCAGACTCTGCTTAAGCATACGATAGAGCAATAACTCGTTCATGTGAATTGCGATGTCCTATTCATTAGTGATGCCACATTTCTCTCACTGTCTTAGTTGAAAATGAGTACTTATTTATGGATTCGCTCGAGAATTTCCCGAAAAATTGGTACTATCAATAAGGCAAAAAGAGGTATTGTTGAGAAGTGTGAACGTTATTTGCGTTGCTTCCGTTTTCTAAAAATCTCATTAGCTTGGTGGCGCATAAACGCATTTCGAATTGCTTACTTCGAGCAGTCCACTTTCCAAGCATTAGGCGAAAAGATGCCTCCACTCAATACTTTCTTTACTTTGCATAATATGTCAAAAGATGATTTTTTCGATAAACGAATGCAATCGGATTGTTCACCGTTTAGCAATTTTGCAAAATATGGTGGAATATTTTCCAAACGGCGATTAAATTTCTCACTATAAGATCTCTTCTCATCGATATTCTTTATCGATGAAATCTCAAATTCTATGCCCCACAAAGCCTGTCTCTCCATTTTCCCTTTGCCCTTCGCTCTCGTCTTTGCCTCATCTTCTCCCTACTCCACTCTCTATGCTTTGGTTCAATTTTGCTTTAGTGGATTTTATTTTCAGTTTTAAATTCAGTTGCATATTTCTACGTTTTTATTGTTGCTTTCATTTCTGTGGACTATTTCCGATATATAGAAATACCATAGCCAATCAATTAGTTCATTTCATATTGAATCGTTTGTATTCTTCCGACGAAACGACTAATGGAATGAGAAAACCTCAATAGTGCATTCAATTTTACAGTTGATTCATGCTAAGCTATGTCGTTTGATGTTCATTGCGTTTCTCCTAACCGTTTCATTGGTGTAGGTAAATGTGGATTAGCATCATCGTAGGTCCTTAAGGATGGATTCGTATTGCTTAATGCTTTGTCGAATGTCGATGTTTAGCAGAAATTCTTTAGCGAAAGTAAATGTTATTTTATGATCACATTCTATATTATCTCTCTGTAAATGTTGCCGTTATAGTGAAGTGTTGAAGTGAATTTCGTACGGTGTTAGTGATAAACATTTAGCGCTAACATTGGTGCAAAATCGAATTTTCTTCACGAAGAAGGAGTCATATTCCATCGAGGACAATATGACGAGTTCACAGAGGATTTCAGGTGCCGTGAAGGATAAAATCATATGAATATAGTGAATAGTGCCGTTGAAAAAAAAAACGATATAGCTCTTAGCTAAGAAGTTCTCAGAACATTCAGGAGAATCATCGTTTGATTCACGATGATATCCCACTCATTAGGCGATAATTGAAATCGTTTTAAGCAGAAGAATTTCTTTTACATTTTAGATGCGATCAAAGTAATATCATTTGTTGAGCGTTAATGCTAACTGAGTAAATTCGCAGTGAATTTGCTCTCATTCATTCATTACCGAAGTTTTTACAAATCTGTAACCTTTTCAGTAGTAAGTAAGACCTAATTTTATAGAAGGATAACGATTTTTAGATATTTCTCATATCTAATGCAACGTTTGACGCATTGTGCACTAATCTTCTCGCTATATTTTCCAATGACGATAATGGTGAATCGGCACTGAAGTTTGAATGTTTTGATGACGACGATAACCAACCAACGAGGTCATAGTTATCCATAAATTTTTCCGTTAATATCTTCATTGGTGGAATGAAATTCTTACACATCATATGCTCACTTGACGATGGAAAATTGCCTCCAAACTCAAAAAAAGCCCCCACTATTTAAATGTTAGAACGCTCTTTCACATCTCAATATCCAGTTCTTTCTGGAACTCAATACGCGAACATAG
This sequence comes from Parascaris univalens, assembly GCA_037576465.1. Classification (NCBI taxonomy): domain Eukaryota; kingdom Metazoa; phylum Nematoda; class Chromadorea; order Rhabditida; family Ascarididae; genus Parascaris; species Parascaris univalens. The sequence continues at coordinate 142,793,188 of CM075173.1, read as the reverse complement.
CATTGGATTGTTGGCATAATTTATAGACCGATGTCTCATCAGCACAGACTGCATCACTATTCTCAACACCCTTCGCTCGAAAATCCTTCATCATTATCACTAAAGACAGCCAGGAATGACGCGGATGGAGACGCTAGTCCGAAGATACATATACTGGCTAGGTATCGATAAGGATATCGAGACGACAGTCAAGCAGTGCCACCCATGCACAGACGTTCGAAAGCCTCGATCAAAACTCCACTTGCTTGATGTCCGATAACAGACAAGCCGTGGACCGCATCCATGTCGACAATTTGAGGCACAGTGCTCTTCAGTCATCGTCGACTCGCACTCAAAGTGGCCAGAAATCTTCATGATGGACCACCACTCAGTGTCCTTCCAAACTCTCAGGTTCCTGCGACAACTCTTTGTTCAATTTGGAATGCCCGAAGTGACTGTCTCGGACAATGGCACCCAGCTCACTTCCTCTTCAGTTCAAAGGCAGTTGAAGTTAGCGCTAAGAAATTTAGAGGATTATATTGCGATCATCGTCCATATTATTATATTAATGAAGTTTGGAGTAATGAATTAACAAATACGCCTAAAAGTTTAGTTGCATCAAAAAGCAGGCAAAAACGAATCGTTTGTGAAAGATATATGTAAGTAGTGACTGTCTTTATCGTGTTTTGAGTATATTTATTGCCTCAATTTATCATTCTCCAAGAGTCAATTCAGCTAATTGTCTGGATTAATTATGGAAACGGAGAAAGTGCATATCCGGACTCACTCTCTTGGGGCAAAGCATTCATCTCTAACCGCTGATCCACTGCCTCTGTTTTTTCTTTAATGTTGCCACTCATTTTCATTTAGTTATAAATGTGTGCTAACCTTCGTTTTTTGGGGTCATTCTATAGAAATGAATCGCCTAATGCCTAAAAAGTCGAGTAATTTCATTAGTTTCCGCATATAAGAGGATTGTTTTTCTCTTGTTCATTGTTGAAGTAATACTGTAACAACCAACCACTTACTTATTTCACTTATTTTTAGCCTTTTCTAAGAAATATACTCCTCATCAAATGACCTCATTGCTTGATCCATGTATGACGTAAATATATAGAATCTATAAATTACTCAGTTACGCGACATGCATCTGTGTATCAAATTCGTAAATCGATTGCTTATTTGACGTAAATGTTCCCAATTGGATCGTTGAGCAACATTAGAGCGGTTAGTATCACCATGATGAAATATGGAAATATTTTAGGCGTACTATGTAGGCGTATTATGTAACTTTTTCATCAGCATCACTACCATTCTTATCGCAATCGACATTTGAGTTTATTTATCGTTTCGAGTTTATCCTAATATCCGTTGGGAATTATCGAGGTCAAAGATTCGATTTATTGAAGCGAAGAATGATATTGAGCCAACTATGAAGTCGATTAGCCCCCGAAACGAACATAACGTTGCGTCATTTTGAAGTCGGCGGCGATATGTGAAATTGATTCACATATTAGACTCACTGAGGATTAATATCTTTCGAGTCGGTCATTCCACTTACATTTGAAAGTTTCCTAAGATAGTTAGTGTTGTAAGCGTCTGATAACGAACAATAATTATATTAGGTTATTCATATAGCATTCGTTTCTTCTATAGAATCAAATTACATCTAAATTTCATTAATTTAAAAAAAAATATATATATATATATATATTTTATCTGAAATTTTCACCTCTTCATAGGTATTTTATTGCTGTTAAGTTTCCATCTCTATATTTACGTATAAGAAATTTAATTATTTGTTGTTTTTAATCTACATCGATCGATCAATTGACGATCGTATATTCTTATCACCTTCTTTTACGTATTGAATCAGTTTTAGTGAATTTAGCTGATAGGAAAACTTTCTCTTATAAAAGCTTAAGGCAATCTGATTGTTAAAAAATTTCTTACAGTATATAATTTCTTACAGTAATAATCGTAGCTAATAGCCCATTAAAATCCTCACTCTAATATCACTTTTTCAAAGAGTTCACTTATAGCTGAGCAAAATGAATTGAAGCATTTTGCAGGTGATTTCTTTATTTATACGAATATGAAAGGCGAGAAGATAATTACAGCTCCTTAAATTATTCACCAATATGTTTATCAATAATGGAAGAAATTTTTTATTTAGATGATGCCCGCAATGTTATTGCTCAACTAAGTTATGCAATCCAATTATTCTTTATTTAGAGAATTTTTCTTAAGTTAAACGAATCTATGAAGTTGAATTACTCTAATGATGATATTCTATAGGAACAGTTGAGATGACATTATTCATGGAATGTCTATAATAGTTTATATTTCGCCTATTTTTGTTTCTCGCCATTGATATCTTGCCATATCAGTGGTATATTGCCATTTGCCATTGTTATCTTATCATTGATATCTCGATATCTTACCATTTCTTGCCATATCTTGCCATTGATATCTTGTCATATCAGTGGTATCTTGCCTTATCAGTGATATCTTGCCACTTGCCGTTGTTATTTTATCATTGATATCTTGATATCTTACCATTTCTTGCCATATCATATCTTATTGTTCATATAATTTTCTTGCCATCGATATCTATTAACAAAATGGAGTCATATATAGCGATTAATTCGTGCCGATGCTTTGAAATATGTAAATATCGCTTTATATTCACATAATTGGACTTCGAGCTAAATTTTGACCTTTTTGCCTCTTTTGTGTAACCAATGCTTTTTAATGTGTCCGATATTTTCGCTTTTTATAGTTGAATGGGAGGTCGATATTTCACTATATGTTTGTTCGATAAGTAATCCATTAAATATATAAAAAGATTGCACTCACATAAAGGAAAACTTACAAATTTGAGACATTTTTTCTATTACGGCATATGTGATATGCCCTTTTAAGGAGCTTAAACTAAAGCTTAATTAATATAAGCTTAATTAAAGATCCTGTCAGTAATTAAGAATGTTAACATAATTTTTTATCACTAATCATTTTCTTAATATATCGCCTAATTTATCGAAATGTTTTCGCCATTAATTTTAACTTTTTTTTGGAAATTCGTATTTTAAATAATTCGAATAAAGATATGAATTCAATATCTCTTTACAAAGGGCAAAGAAAAAAGGCTTAAGAAAATTCTCACTATAAAATTCAGACCAATTTAGCTGAAGAATACCTGCGTTTCGAGTCCACATCTATTAGCCTATTCGATATTTTTGAGTTGCGAGCAGCTAAGATTAGTTTATGAAGGTTCTTCTTGGGTGATTTTACATCGTCTAGGGTAATCGATTACTCTTAACTTCCCTTCACCTAACCATTCGCTGCAGAAAGTTTGTTAAGATTGGTGGAAAAGAAACGATTTACGCATACCTTATATTGGTCAGTGATTTATTCTACATCGAAACACTTGCAAATTTCTCTAAGTGATTGAGTTTATTCGAGGTTTAAATGAGTAATTATTGCTCGTTAGTAATAACGGAAATGCTCAAGCAAATGGAGAGGTAAAGCAATAGTACGTATAGTGCCACTTTTTAAGATTTCTCTTTTTTACTGTTTTCTTGTATGCTTCTGTGCAATTATTACGAGAATTTAATCCTCCAAAGTGAGTTTGTAAGAAATCACAATCGATGAAACTATTGTTTCCTCCCTATGAATGAGGCAGTCCGCCTATGTAATGTGATGCCAACAGGCAACACAAACTTTGGCAAATTCTTTTCACTCTAAGGGAGATAAAAGATTTCGATGGTTAAGGAGATTCATTGATGATATCATCTGTTATCGTCGCCAGCAAGAAAGGAAGCAGGATAATTCATGCTCAGTATAAAATGTTAGCAGTTAATTTTAGCGCAGTACATCTGAAAATTAATGAAGAAAGGGATTTTTCAGAAAATATTTCATCTGAAATTGGATAATAAATTAAACCTGTGAGGGCATGTGTATATGAGATAGACCAACTGGCGGAGGGAGCCGCAGAGAGAGAGCTTCAAATGCAGCTTATTATAGTTCTCGGTTATTGGCCACATTTCTCAATAGGAGAAAAAAGCTTGCGAGCATTTCATATTACTTTAAATGGCCTAAAGATTCAAATATGGCCAGCAATTTGCACCATCAAAGAACATATAAAGCCTTATTCTTTCCAACTTTACAATGCCTTGCTAATTTTTGAGCGAATTAGAGATTTTAGCATTGCATTTTCAAAGCAACAATTTAAGAGCATTATGCTGATAATTTTGAAAGCGTTTATTGATACGATGAAACGGCTCGTTCTTTAATTTCCTGGAATGTTTTTATACCATTTACATGGAGTGCATTATTCAGAACGACTAATGGCGCTGAATGGATCTGATAAAACCATTCTAGGAATACATTTAGAGCACAGACATGGACATAAATGAGGCATTTTTTAGTCTTACGCCTTTGGCGAATTAGAAACACTGCGCGTGAAATAATGGATATAATCGCCTTAGCACCATGAGAATTTTCTCCTCATATATATATATATATAATCCATCTCAGAGGTGCTAAGATAGAGTGAATTTTTCAGTGAATTTTTTGAGCCTCAGTACTCTGCAGCAAATTGCCTCAAAGGAGCAAACTCTGTACGATATTTTTTAAGTTACTTGTTGGAGCACACTTAAATTTATGTAGAACACTATCAAATCTTCCAGCAAAAACAATTTCCAGTATAGACGAGCCAGAGATCTTTCATTTAGCAACTGCGATTTCTTAACATCGTAGATGATATCCTTATCTTTATGCCTTTAAAGATAGATCCTAGAGATGAGAGTGCATATGCTCAATGGAGGAATCCTTGCAAGAGAATATTCTTTGCAAGTTTACAGAATATTTCTCGATGTGCTATTGATCATTATAGGTTTTCTTTATTCGTCTTTAATTATTGATCACTATAATAATCAAAACCTATACGTTGATCCATTATAAATTAGCTATAATTGGCTAAATATGATAATTTTAATCCTTAAGAAATCGAAAGAAAATTTGAGAAAGAAATTATTTTGATATTAGAAAACTTCCATTAAGGAATAAATCAACTTGATGCTTATCATTCGGCTAAAATGAAACGTTTCTATAAGATTTGATCGTCGTTTAGATTACCCGCAATTCCATTATATATTTTAGTTCTTTGGCGTATCGTTAACGTTTTTGAGACTTAGTTTATCCCCACTTTATCCCCATTTAAGCTTAATTTATCCCCATTGTACATTCCAAAAGGCACAAGCATTTATGCAAGGAAAAACGCAAAAATCAATTCGCTATCATTGAGAAATGAAACTGAAACACAAATATTACTCCATTCAAGAAAATCACTTCAAATAGTATTTCTTAATTTTTCCTAATAGTATTTTGAATTTCTGAAGAAATTTGCACTTTTCACTTTCTTTCTGCTCATATGATGATCTGTCTATTCGTCAAGTGTCGCGTATATCTGTCAAATCTGTCGAGTTCCATCCGCATTTTTACTCGACTTCTTAGCAATGAAGATTTGCACCAGTGACATTCAGGTTGCAACAACAATGGTTTGCAATACCACACTTTCTGGGCGGTGGTCACTATGGCAGGCACTCAAATATCATCCCGTGACCTATTGGGGATCCTTTCCACCATGGAAGGACTTGACAGAACGTGATGCTGCGATTTTACGACGCCTCAGAACCCGTTGCCTGCATCACAGGGTAGAGAGGTACTGGAATGTGGCTTGTGGGGTACATAAAAACAAACAGCAAATAAACAAATTAACTAATTAATAAGCGTGTATATAAGAATGCTTAATTTTGTGCTAACGGTTGTCGTACTGCTATTTGAATTTGTTTCCGCTATGTCGTTGAAGTTCACGTGTGAAATGTGATCTACAAGTGTAATCTCATTTACAATAAGTTTATTAAGGGATAAAATGTTTTCTCGACGTCTATACCACCTATACGTTGGATTTGGAGTACTTCTATGTGTAATATTTCATCGCCAACGGGCAGAAGCTTTCCCCTTAGAAAAAAGGTTCCTTTATAAGTTATGTTTAAAGTTTTTTTCCTCATATGGAATGAATATTACAAAAACGAAGATTTGAAACTTATCGGCTGAGAAATTCGTAGTGAATTAACATCGTTGAGATCACTATGATTGTAATTTATTGCTTTGTTTATAGTGAAGAAGAAGGATTCGAGTAAAACAGACGATAATTTTTGCTAACTTATGCAGTCAATTCTATGATAGCCATTTTATAGCCATAGCCATTTTATTAGCGAATGCTTTAGCAATTTCTATAGAGTAACCTTTGCAAATTGCGGCAATTCATTCAGAATTTCGATGAATGGAAATAGGATGAGACATTGAAATCAAAAATTAGTAAAGTTTTCTCTTCGCTGTTACCTCTGTTCCATTTCATAACTGAGTCAAGATTAACCGAAGGCTAACAATAAAGCTTAAACGTTTGATACGTTGAACTGCAAACCCGTTTCGGTGTGAGATGTCAACCTCATCGCAGCCTCAAACTTGAATGGATAATTAAACCATCATTATTACATAGATACTTACTAGATAGTGATTATCGATAAATTGTTGCTGAATAGTATGATTTTAAATTGTCGCCTATTTTGCGTCAACTATCCCAATCTTTCGGTGGTTATAGTTCTCAACAAGAAAAGCTTTTGGTGGCAAATCGCTAAGGCGTTCTTAAGTGGGCAATTTCTGATATATAACTGTCTGCTATAGAAAGAACTTTTGACATTCGATAGTGTACCTCTACAACGAAAACGTTTAAATAACTTCGATGAACATCGAAAACAATATGAACGAAATAAATATATAAGTGAATGCTGAATATTTGCCGTTCTCAAATGCGTTTTCCAGTCCTGATTATGATTTTTGATGTTTTATTGATGTATTAGTGCAAGTAAAGGATTACTTAATGATTAATATAGTTCAGTAAATGTAGAAAACGTTCAACTAAGCAACTCTAGTATTTAGTTAGTATCGGATGAACAATTTGGATAAGAAATAAATAATTTTGCAGATTCGAGAGATATATCGACTTCTGCAGTAAATAATTGCGGATATGCCTCTATACGAGTGAAGAGAAAATCGGCTATGTAATTAAAGTTGCCTTTCAGGACATTTCTTCCTTATCATCGACTAAACTTAAAAATTTCACCAAAATACATCGATTATCTCGAGAATGCACTCAACGAACGGCAAAAACATTCATCACTACAATCGTCGAAACGATCCACAATATCAATGAGAGATTATGATACGATGGTCGACGCTTCTCGAAGTAATCAGTTCGGCGATTATTCGACTTACATTTAGCATTTCATAGATTGCGAACTATCAGTTATCAATAAAAGTGCGTACTGATAAAAAATTATATTATCTAATCGTAAGTAAATGTTCGCACACTATCGGTTTGTAATGACCGAAATGATCATTCTAATAAATCGATTTGCGACTTTAAGACATCATCGTCTGCATGAAACGGCACATTCGAATTTTGTTATGCACTCTTTCAAGTAAAGATGCCCTAGGCGATATAAGTCAGCACGTTAATATATGTGAGTGTATAGACCGATCTGATTGTCGGTCTGTATTCGACGACTTGAAATGTTTAGAGGGCAGCTTCTCGTTAGTGCGTTAATGAGTCGTTACTATATGGCTCCGAAAAATTTCAGTTCTTCAATCTTTTACATATGAGGTTATTATAAAAGCGAATGAATGTAGGTGGGGCTGATCGAAAGTGCGAGGGAGCTGAATGCAGGAAATAGAGAAGGAAACGAGCTTAGTCCAGGTTGTGAAAAGGCAAGATAGAGCAAGAAATAAGGAATAGGTAAAACTGTTGGAAAAATTTGAAATATTGATACGAATAGTTAGATGGTAGTCACAAAAAAAGCTGACAATGTCTACTTTAGGAACAAGGATCAAACACGGATGGGAAGGAAAATCGAAAGAAAAACCTTTGCAGCAACAAAATATCATGCTAACAATAGTAAAATCTATTGCTTGCATAGGAGGTAGGCTGCCCACATATCTTGTCGCTGTATTTCATGACGGGCAATTCTCAGCCATTGTTGGCCACGCTCACGGACTTTTAGACAGTCTCTTTCGAAGGCCTTCTTGATTCTGCAGTATGAAAGTCATGAAGCTCAAGGTATATTTTCCATATGAACTCAACTGATAGACCAACCTACACATGATAGATACACGAAGTTTCTATAATAAAAACAGAGAAAAATCAATATAAGAACAATGTGACCTGAATTCACAAACATTGGTTTGTTCCATTGAATCGGGAATTAAATCTTGGCTTTAAACTTTAATAAATCTCGAAATCCAACTTGAAATATCCACAAATCTTTAAGGTGGAAAGGAATGAGAAATTATTATGGTTGCAATTCGCTAATGCGTAATTTCGTTTTGTATTACTCCGTTTCCTAACTTTATATTGCGTTTAGTAACAATTAGCAGTTGCCTGAACGCATAGAGAAAGCGTTTCGAAAAACTTCTAAAACAAAGAAAATAGCCGCATTTTCTAAGGCGTTTTTATTCTTTATTCATAGAAGAACAAAGAAAATCATCAAGGTGCAATGGAACATAAGAACATCCATAAATCCGTACGATCAGTGAAACATCATCAAAAATCGCTTTAAAATATACGTATTTCTCCATTAATTGCCTAAAATTTGCCACCTCCATGTTGAATTTTCAATCATTCATTCCATTACTGAACAAAAACATAAAATGTTTTATCACAGAAAAGTCCTCATTAAAGTGCCTCAAATCAATGAAAAGAACTACTCTTTGAAGTAACTATCAATCCGTTAGTAGCATAAAACTTCACTATAAAATATATAGGTAATATCGTTGTGTAACTTTTTCTCAACGCACAAGTAGTAACACTTCAAAAATCGAAATTTTCGGACAATTTAAGCAATCCGCTCAGCAATCAACAGCTCTACAAAGGTATAACCTGAACAAAATAAATCTTTCTGAGAATAGAAGTATTCAACTGCCAATCTGAAATTGTATGACGATCGAAGAAACTGAATAGAGAATTGGTCATTCGACTATTTTCAATGGATGGTAAATGTTAGAACATTTCAAAGCAGCGGAGAGCGGTTGGGCTTGTTGAAGTGATCACAGTCTACCGAAGTGCAAAAATCAATCATTTATCATGGTCGGAAATTTACCTCAGCCTCCTGATCGACGCAACAAATACACCACTAAGATTTCTACTGGGTATGGCGCTGATGTTCCAGTCGAAGATATCTATTTGTGACATAAGATATGGCATCGACCATTCCGCTTTTTTAATATGACCGCCTTAAAGAATGCCCCAGTATATCCGCTATTTATTTTACTGATCCTAAGATTTGCATTTATTTTTGTTTAATTTGTTTCTATTATAATTCAGAAAACAGACTCTTTATTATTTCATAGATTCTTATATTTAAATGGAAAGCTGTAACCCGTTATCGTGTTTTTTGGGCCAAATACTTACAAAGTGCTTAGCTGAATAAGCCTTCTCTGACGAATTTATTTTCTATGGAACTGCAGTTCAACCAGACGATACAAATTTATTTTTATTTTTTCATAGAAAAGGCTAACGATAATCAATCAAAATTGCAAGAAATTGAGCTTGACCGATGAGAGACATTAATGATTAATGAAGAGGTGACTTGAGATATGACTGCTGCTTCGGCAACAAACAATTAAAGTCTATCAATAGAACATAAGCGACTATTTGAATGGAGCTCATCACAATCCTTCTATTTCAGATGATTCTGAAAGAGACATTAAGCGATTCTTCAGGGAAATTCCATCTGATATATAACATCATTACAATCTGATAGCATAGGACATAAAATGTAAAAGAGTTTTCACTAGGGTTATAGATCAATGAAGTGAAATTCTTAGTTAGGAATTTTAGTAAGAGAACCACCTCAGCATACTCACCACCGATCAGTTACATTACTTCTAATTTTCTTTGGAAATTTCCAACTCAAACAAATCTGAGGCGTCTGCTAAGCCGAACAGTTTCCCTTAGAAGACAGCAGAGAAGAATGAGGAGGCTAGAGCTCACAATATATGCGAAGGAAGATTTATTACGGCACCTGATATAGAGGTAAAAAAAAAGACGGGACTTTCCCCTAAGACTATATACTTCCTTGTTGATATCAATGTTTCTGGGTTGTTCGATCTGTTGAGCTCATTATTCGCGGAGAATGATCATGCCGATGTTGAAGAAGATTCCGATCATGCCGATGTTGAGGCAGATCCTGCTGGCGTATTTGGCGAACGCCTCCGTTTGATACGGTTCGCACATTTCAGCAATAATATAGCCGTAAATATCAGCGCCACGACGCCGAAGTAGCACGCGTAAACTACGAACTATAAGAGATTTCATAAACGATGTGCTTTGAGTTGATTGAATTAATAGCTCATATTTTTCACTATGGTTGCTATGAACACATAGTAATGGTGGATTTAGCAAGCTAACCCATTAAAAAGCTATCATATGCATATGACTTCTTACGAGAACATAGAATTTACAGTTAAGTGAAACAAATCGCGATTTCTTTCAACAAGAAACTCCTACGTACTCTCTCCGAGGCATACTAAGAAAAGTTGAAGATATATAAGGCGCTAATGTTCTTTTCCGCTTTACAAGGTGGATTATACGATGATATAGAGAAGATCGCCTTAAAGAAGCTCTTTTATAAAAACAACTAAATGTCAAATTTAGATAATTCTCCGAAGATTAACGTCGAAATAGGCGACGCAGCTAATTTTTTGCATATACGAGGAAACGTTTACTTGTGGTATCACATGTAACTGCGTTTTTCCAGGCCTTCAGTTAAAATGTCTATTTCGAGTTTTCCTTCCGACGATATATATTCGCGGATTTCGGCGGGACCAAAGCAGAGAATGAAATTTCAGTAACAAAGTGTGGGACATGAAACATTGACGCAAACGTTGAGCTCTCATTTCTTCTCTCTTCTAGAGCATCCGAGTGACTCTTACAAGAAGTTCTGTTAAGCTATGATAAGCAGCGTCTATTCCGCCTCTTTTATGAATGCGGTAGGATAAAAATCTCTATACTCGTTACTTTCATGACCTCGGAATTCCTATGAAGGCTCTTTGTCATCTCTAATATTAGCATTTGGAGGTCTGGACAATTTTCGAGGAGAAAAAAGTTCGAAATTCTACGACTTCGATGGTACTCACATAATTTTCAGATTTTTCACTAGGATGAGCTCGAGAGGTACTCGACTATATGAAACACTCGTCAAGTTACAGCTGATAACCAGGAGAGAATTGCTGAATTATGCAGGTTATAGCTCATTAAGCTTGTACCTCAAGATCACTTTCATAGAGTGAAGAAATAAAAGTGATGAGATATCAATGTTCAATATGCAGCATTAAAATATCAGCAGTTATATTCTCATCTTCAAGATCAGTGTTGAAAATAAAGCAATTGGGGCATTCCACAGTTGCAATATACCTGCTGAATTCCTCATACAATGGCATAATGGTTTGAATTTTGCGATAAATTCGTCCACTGCAATGAAATAACTCACGCTATCCATTGCTAGTACCAGTCAACCCATTTAAAATTTGAGCATTATTAGATCTACTTAAGTTAAGGTTAGTGGAATCGGGTTTGGGACGGCGTAAGGGTACGGCCAGTGCACTTGTCCTTCAAGAGTCACATCTGGGATCACTGAGCAGTGAGGTGCAAATGTTGATCTTCATGGTCTACACGGTTTCGGATGTCCCAACTCAATCCTTCTCCCAGTCCTTATTTTTCCATCGACCCCTCCATTAAAAAAAATCTCCGATGAACGACCTGAGTGCGAATATCGAGAGCAAAGCCATGCTCGTCGGCAACGGCGAATGTGAGGATGGTTTGAAGAGTGAGAGCGAGGAAAGTGTTCCAACCGAATACTAAGCCATAACTGGCTGAATCCAACTGTGCAGCTATATTTGCACTGAAATTTTTATGAACGTAATAGAAAGCCTTTAATGAGTTTTCAGCTATCATTACCATCTAACCGTTAAACTTTTTATATTTCAGCAATTCTCCGACCAAATGGTTAAGGACCATTAAAATATAGAATATTGGTAACACCTATTCCACGTAACCAAAAAAAAAAGGGAGGGAGAGGAAGCATGGCTATCAATGCTAATATTGGTCGCGCCTATGAATTTGAGCAAACACGACCATCCACTTGGCTACATATACAAGAGAGGACGTTTTCTCGGGTATTCTCTTAGAAGTCCTTTCGTTTAATAATTCCTAAACTAAGCAATTCGTTTGTGAGGTACATCTGATCGGTGGCGGAAAAAATCGACGTGCAAATTCTATGACATATCATGATGAAAACGGCAGAATAGATCACAATGAACTTGCGCTATAAGATTTCCTATGGTATAGAATACTTTCGCAAACATGAAGTTTGTGAACACCTTTATCTTGGAGTCCTGACACCGAAATTTGTGGAAGCGTCGGAACTTGGGACATCCTAAGAATGCTCAGGAAGCTAGAAATTCAAAGTTCTACGAAGCCGGCGGGCACCAAGAAACCTATACTTGATATATTCACATCGATAACTGCTAAATTTCGATTTTTTTTATATTTAGGTTATAGTGGACGTGTGAGTTAATTTTTCGGGATTACATGATGATGTTTTCAGGGACTTCTTGAGCATATTACCTTAAATGAAAGCAAACAGGTGCAGATAAGAATTTTTTTTGGTTGCCCATTGCCTTTTTTCGCTCACTTGGTTATCTACGACAATTAAATTCTGCTTACAACAGAACTGAATGAAATCCGAAGTAAGAAATGGTTGCTGCCATCTACTGAAGTACCAATTTATTCCAGAAATTCGGAATTCGAGGGCTCCAAGATGGCGCGAATTTTTTGAGCCAGAATTCTCAACTGGGTAAGTTATCAAGCAACATTTCTGATATGGGGCAATTCAAATCTCATTGAAAATATTACTTGAGATGATTGCGATTAAGTTGATTGGATGTGATCAGCTTCAGCTTAGATAAAATAAGCATCGAAAACGCTAAAAAATCGCTTTTTTTCATAGGATTTTTCTTCATACTTCTTGGAATTCGAAATCTCTTCACTAAGCAGCCGATTGAAGAGTTTCTTTATTTTTCTCATTTCAGAGCGAAAAAGCTTTTTTCCTTTCTTTCATGTAAAGGATATATTTTTTGTCGATTGTGAGAGTCGAATTTTGAGAGTCGAGCACCGCAAGATGAGAGTCGGGCTTTCAGACCTGATCTATGATGTCTCCGATTCATCAATGATCCCCATTAATCCTTTCTAACCTTCACTCGCATTCACATAATTGGTATATCGAATATCGCGAGAGAAAATCAGCTGATGATAAGAAAATCGAATTTAGTAGTTTCATTATCGTTAGCTTAGTCACTCTTCGACTTTCATCATCATACTTCCAAGGACGGTTTGGCTTTCGTATCATCCGATTGAGAAACAGACAAATATTCTTCTATCGACAATTTGACGAACAACAACTTCATTATCATGAATTAGCTCCCGTTCTCTTTAAAATGGAATAGCGCCAAGTCACACTTCATATCATCAATAAGATTCATAGAGGAGGCTAACTTTTATAGTATTTCCACATATTGCAAAACAAAACCCTCTCTCCCCTTTCCATTCCCTCCTCAGCGATCACAAAAAAAGGCAAATAAACAAATCAATGAAACAAAATTTCCGATAAATTTCAAGATTTCATTTCGACAATTCAAATACCTTTCATATCAAATTCCTCCTTACCTTGCCGCAGTCATGAGCATTTGATAAATAGACGCAACGGCAACATATAAAACATATGCAACGATAATATTCGTCGTTTGTGATAGTGAAAATATTAAAATAGCGGCAATCGAAGACGTTAAGAAAAGAATTAGCTCACCTCGTTTAATCCAATTAATTCTCATATATTGCACAAAGAATGATATAAGTGCTGCTACAAATATTATAGAAATATTAATATGTTTACAATAAATGGAAAGCAGAAATTTAGGAAAACTGTCAAATTATTGCAGATCTCCATTTTGTAGTGATTTGTTAAGTGAATGCTCTAAGTGAATAACAACCCAGTGGCATTCAAGGATAGTTTAGTTGCTCCTATAAATGCCCAACAAAGATCTGTTTCCTGCACTCAGTCGATTGCATAAGAGAGATTTGACTTGTATTCCTAATCATCCTCCGTCACTGCTTAAAATAGTAAACAATAATTCAGGTGTGCATAAGTATTTACATATAAACAAGCAGATAGAGGTATGTAAGGAATAATAAGTGCTTTGTGAAAGTTGATTCATCGTTTAGTTTTGCTCAGTGCACGATCGATTCCAAGGGCTCCGTTCAAACTCTTTGCTTTTGTCCTACCAGATTATTCCGACCAATGGTCTCATCGGGATGAGTGGGGTGGAGCAGGACCTGTGAGCCCACACGGTGGGGTCAGTCAGTATCTGATGGGCAGGAGACGAATGTAAGCCCTCACATTCACCGCTACCTCACAACCTCAATTGAGCGGAAAAATTACGCGTTCTTAACGTTAGTAGTGCTTCAGTGATTAGTTAAACAAGTGAAATTTTGGAAATGATAAAAGAAACGACAAATATCAACTCACCAATAAGTGTATTTGCACATTCAGTGAGTCCATTTTTCGTATCTTCGTCGCCTTTTTGCATAGTCGCCCATAAAGTTTGAACATAATTATAAACCTCAAGAGAAAAATGATCCGCATCGATGCAATGAGTTAATTTAGGTATTTATTGGTTGAAAGAGCATTTTCATAGTATTTGTAGAGAAGAGTTTGAGAAGAATACCCCTCAGTGAGATATTCCCTTTGTTGTGAATGCAGAAGCGGATAGCTTAAGAATGAACGAATAAAGTCGACAATATATCAAAGTCTTCATTTAAATACCACAAAATTATAGCTTATTTTCTCTGCGATTAGATATTACTTTATTTGATTTTACTCGTTGATGGCAGAAGATAATTCCGGAAATAATTCCAGAAAATGTAAGAAGATCTAAAAAAAAATAACCTGAAATATGCCACAACTTGTAAGTGCCCACCATAATGACCATTTCAGTACCACCTTATTATGTTTGAAAATCTTAAAATGACTCCAAATTGCATAGAAATATGCAACTATTCCATTATCGATAGTGGGTGGCCTTGCTTCCAGAGCAACTCTAAAATGCATTCTGGAGAATTTTGACGGTTATATATGTAAGAATAAAGATAAATGAATCAATGAAATCGGAAGCTTTTTCATAGTCGGTAATTTATACTAAAGGAGTCAAAGTAAAACTCATTTTTTCGACTACCTATGCGAGTAATTTGTTAGCCTTTTCAAAATAACTTATTACATGAAATTTGTCCTCAAAGCGGTTAGATATAAGCAATGAAAGCATCAATTGATCGCCAATCAGTCTTCATATCTGAATTATTTACCTTTCTTTCAATGTCAACAAGATTTGCTCTTGTTATTAGCAATCAAAGTGCTGATAACGTCAATGTTTTAGTTATCTTTACCATACAATTTAAAGCTCATTAAGTTGACTCAGTAATGAATGAGGCATAGAGAGTAAATACCTTTCTTCCGACGAGGAATTTCGATTCTCTTGATATTGTTTCTCATCTCGATAACTATGTGCCTCACTATTTCCATTCTCTGTTCGTACTTTATTGGCGATAATTTTCGATGGTATCGGTGGTAATATAACAGCAATTATGAGAATTGCCGAAACTGCACCAAATGAAATCTATAAAATTTATACTCATTATCAATGAAGTTAACTTCTATATCAGTATCTCGAAATTGCAACTACCTATAATTTAATCAGTTAATGCGAAATTGAAATTGAAAGCTTGCAATAGCAGTTTAGTGTCAAGTAGAAAGGAATATTGGCAAGGCAATAAAGGAATATTGGCAATAATTTTATGGATTTTACGGCAACTTCGGATAATGAACTTCCTCAACAAGATAAGAACTTTCCTTCAACAACAGCTAATTAGCGCTTACCTGATTAAGTAACAAATAAGAACCGTATCCAGTAGAGATGAGGAATTGTGCTAAGCCGAACGCAAAAAATTTCCCCACCAATGCTGCTGCTCTTATATATGAAGTGATTTTTTTATAGTGTTTTTGATCCACCACTGCATACATATACGAGTAGTAAGCAATCTCTGCAGCTGATGCAATACCTGAAAGTAACGCTCTTAAAGAGGCAAACACAATTTCAAAGAAGCAGCTTGCAAAGTTCACTTCGAAATAAGATGTTAATCATTTCATCAATATCAATATGGATTTTCTTAGGAAGATGAAGTTTACTAAATTTAACGCAACTTATCGTTTTGGGGAGGTAAGCCCGATGACCGAGAGAGATCGGACACACATTGGATAATCATCATTTCAGTTATATATGGAAAAAAAACGGAAGTTATTGAATATAGAAGCTTATTGAAGCATGGTTGACTGCCACTTCCCTCCTCAACGCCAAGGATATAGAGAGGATAATTCAGGAAAAGTGGATTTCTTTGAAACATTATTGAAATGACTCAGTTTTCAAATTTTCGGATAACCTTTGCAAGGAAATAGAGTTGATTTATTTGCCCAATGGATTCAGAGGAGCTTCTGGAAAAGAAATAATAATGATAGATTTAGTGCTTTTCTTCCGAATATTTCATGAACCACACTATCAAATTCACTTACCGAAGACAACCTGCATCAATTGCATCTGCCAAATTGTTACACCCCATATAAGAAAAGCCCAAGTTGCACATAAACATGATGCTTCAAGCATTATGATCGCCTTATAACGAAGAATATCGGTGAGGAAGAAAATTGGAATCTGAAAAGAAAATCATTTTCGAGTTTTCTCTGGCAAAGTTTTGAGGATATTCCCTCATCCAGAATTATTGAGATTAATTTTTCCGTTTAACATTAAGTGAAATTTTCGAATAGATAGCGGTGTTTTCCGCCTCATTGAAGGGCAAAAATGAATGAATTTTATTCCACAAATTCGGAAAATTTTCCAATAATGGGGAAAAAACGATGGAAAATATTCCACAAATTCGGAAAATTTTCCAATAATGGGGAAAAAAAGATGGAAATATTCCACAGATTCGGGAAATTTTCCAATATTTTTATTTGGAAAGTTCTTTTTTCTCTCAATTATTTCTAAAAGTCTCTGCCATTAAGAGTTACAATATTTGAGTTTTTTAAATAAGTGAGAAGAAAGGCAAATGTGAAAATATATTTGAGTTACTCATTTCTTTAAGCAATTCACTCTGTAGCGATTAATAAAGAAGAGATCACCAAAGCAATAAGATATGAGTACGTCCAAAATGGATATATTTGACTATATAGTTGAATGTCGGTGAAATTTTTAAACGATGAAACAAGATAGGGCGTTAGAAATGGCGTCGCCGGTCGAAACTCTTTTATGATACCATATAGGCATATTAGCACTGTTGTTGCTTTCCAGTGCATTACGGGATCACGAAAAACGTTTTTTCTCTTCTCCCTGTAAGATCATCCGACATTGATGAGCTATAAATAAGAAAATATTTGCACAATTCCAGGATCACAAGCATTGCACAAGTCCAGGATCAAAAATTCATATCTCCAGTTCAATCCGATCAACGTTCGGTTATATTGATTAGAAGAATGCGATGATCGATTTTAAGTCTACCAGTGAGGTTTACCATCTTCTGATTACATCAAACAGTGTTGTAAATATGATGCTGGCGTTTTTATGAAAAGAACAAACGACATACAATTTGATAAGACAAGAGAATGATACTCTGATAAGGAAATAACTAATATTTGGGTTTTAAGTCTCACGAAAGAAACTTACAAAGTTAATATCGATCAATGCCAATCACATTATTAATTCTCATTAGCAATTCGTAATTGCTCATCATGAAAATCAAAAAATCTCCCTCTTTGCAGTAGTGAAACGATCATATTAACAAATCTTTCAAGTCTTAAAGACCCTCAAATTACACTAAAAATTAAACATTACTCAATGCTTACAAGTAATAACCACAAAATATTAAAGAGAATAGTTACAATTTCAACGTATCGACAACATTTCAATAATCTAATAATTTAATATATACCATTAAAAGAGATAGAAATTCCTTTGGGAAAGGTATAATTACCTTTAGGAACAAATAGAAGCTATCAGTGTATTTTATATTTGGACTTAAAAACCTAATCACGTGAAGTGCACACTATCTTAGTTTTGGTCTCAAGAAGCTGATCATGTAAACTTTTCATGCTCTGAAACGAGAGAATATAAATCATGTCATTTATTACATAACTGAAAGCAATTCATATCTTAACGAACAACTAGGCATTCAAGCAATCATAATGAAAGATATTCCCCGTTTTTTGAATAATCCTGACTTAGCTGAAAGATGACTTCCTTTATTCCAGGTAATGTAAGCCTTCGGAATTTAAATGCATTAAAGTATTTTATTGCGACCGATGATGTAATTCGTCTCAAGGAATTTCCGGAAATGAAAAATTGCTCATTAAATGCGCGTTAGAGGAGAAATGCTATCTGCGTAATGATTGCATCGACTAGGGATCGATGTCTGAATTATCGCAATATCCCCCCAATGAGCTGATATTCTCATTCGTTACGATTGAAAATATTTAGAAAAATAGTGATTATTTTCATAGGAGTAACTTTTCAATTTCTTCCAATTTTTAGTAATGATATGTGTTAATCATATCTTTTACGCTCCTCAAATATTTTATCACCTACAGTTTAATCAGGAAAGAACTTAGATAAGGAACAATATTCCTGGAGTGAAATAATCGGTTTTGATTTCGGCTCTCGAGTTTCTCATTCAATGGTTTTGATTTCCTCTCTCGAATTTATTATTCTGTGGTTCGACAGAATGTTCCATGTTATCACAGTGCATATGGTGTTCGCCTTTGCCCTATCTCGAGGCTATTCGTAGATATTGTTGAGTTGAAATATTCGAAGCGATTATACGATGCGTCAGTTTACAGAGACGTCAGCTGATATCACTGAGAAAAGAATGGTGAAATCGCTCACATATTTTCTAAGTTTTTTTCTTCAACCAAAGAATTACTTCGAGATGGGATGGGATTCACGTGCTCAAATGCTTTACAACGATAGTGAACGGAAAATTATGCTCACAAGAGAGAATGAGATGACTGATAGATAGCTGACGTGCGAAATCGTTGAGTAGGTGTTGTTTGTGATGAAGTTGGCTGATATCACCCGTGACATCCAATCCTATATCTATTACTTAAGTAACTAAACGCTCAGATTATGCATAGCAATTATTATTTTAACTTTTTGGTAAACGGTCTTACGATCAGAGGGGAGAACGTCTATCCTCTTGTCTTTGCCGAACCTTCTCCCAAAAATTAAATTTTGAGCAGAGAATTCCACTTCAAATTGAACTATCAGCAAATTTTTCGAAGCTTCTTTAGACTTTTCTTGAATATTTGAATATGTTGAAATATAAGCTTATATTAGAAGAAAAAAAGAACTTTTCTCCTCGTCAAAAAGCTTCCTCATGGATCGGTATTTGTCTATTACAACGGAACGCCTCTCAAGTTCGGTGATTACTTCACAGCATCAACAGCTTATTAGTGGATACCCCTTGACGATACTATGAGTCGATCGATATTGTTGATGAAAATACATAAGTTAAGCATATTAAGAGAGCATTATCGGCTCTATTTAAAGGCTGAAGAGCTACAAATTATATTACAAGAACGGAAAATGACAGTTTTCCGGATGACCTAAACTTTAAAAGTGCTATATAAAAATCACACCAATCTTTCGAATATTTCTCCTTTCAAGGAAGACTTCTTTGACCACAACAATTCATCTTATTCGCAGAAAAGCTGTGAGTATTTTCGAAATATTCTAACTGTGCTTTCACTAGAGAGTACAGCAAAATGAACTCCAAAATAGACTTACTTTAGTTGTACGTATCGGCCGCTACTGAGAATATGAGTGAGAAAAGAGTTTACCTATTTTTAAGTTCTAAGCCACAATGCCGTAATTTCTACCTGTAAGTAAGCATATATTTGGAACAAAGTGGTCGCGAATATTTGCATATACTGCTTAAATGGAATAACCAAAGAATGAAGTGGACGGACGACACAAGGAGAATGAAGTGGACGAACGACAGAAGGATTAAATTAATCATAGAATGTAATTGAGGACTTTGAGGGGAGAAAATAGCTCGATTGAAATAGTTAGCCGAAAATAAGTTAAAAAGAATAGGTTTAAGAGAAAAGCATCAGTTGGATCATATAGCTTTTTATAGATACATAATTTCTAAAAGCATGCCTCCTATGATCGTCATTGATGAATGTAACGTTCGCCTCAGCTTCGTTAACTTCTAATCGTACCGAATCGGCCATTGTAAACCTGAAAAATTACATTATAATAGTATACAGTATACAGTATAGTAATGTTAATTCTTTATACAGCGCACATAATGTTTAACAGTTAATATAGTATAACTGTTAAAATGTACAGTATAACAGTTATGCTCGTACATGCTTATACGGTCTTTATACAGTATAACAGTTAATAACATCAAACTTCATGCTTACAGTCGAGAATAACATTTAACCTCGTGCAGATTAAAGGCATATAAGTAGGTGATATAGCACTATGTGTATAAGTCGACAACTGATAGATTCCATATATTCAACAAAGTTCTATTCAATTGCTTTGCGGTGCTCAAAGAATGAGGGAGAAGAAAAAGGGGAATATTGACAACACTGAAGGGAAAAAAATGAAATCTAGGCGAGTGCTCAAAATAATTTACTTTTTTCTCTAAAGTATAAAAAAATTTAGCGTAGAAATTGAGTATTCTATGGAAGAAGAATCCATGATTCTCGGGATGAACATCTTCGAGTGATCTATCCATATATATCACATAGAGGATATTTTATGTGGGATAAATGAACTAATAATATTTTTTCTTTTAACAACGAACGTTAATTAATATTTTTCTCATATTATGTAAGTGAAATGAAAACGAACATATTGTTAGACTTTAAACTTATTTATTAAACTTCAAATTTATTGAGGCAAAAATACTCTTAACTTGAAGCATAAACTATTACTTTTATAGGCATAAACTTAGAAGTACTTATTTATTGAGTAACTTATTGAGTAACTATAGAAGTACTTATTTATTGAGTAACTTATTGAGTAACTATAGAAGTACTTATTTATTGAGTAACTTATTGAGTAACTATAGAAGTACTTATTTATTGAGTAACTTATTGAGTAACTATAGAAGTACTTATTTATTGAGTAACTTATTGAGTAACTATAGAAGTACTTATTTATTGAGTAACTTATTGAGTAACTGAGTAACTATAGAAGTACTTATTTATTGAGTAACTTATTGAGTAACTATAGAAGTACTTATTTATTGAGTAACTTATTGAGTAGAAGTACTGATAGAAGTACTTATTTATTGAGTAACTTACTTATAAGTAAACTTACAAGTAAGTAAAAGTAAGTGCTTACTTATAAGTAAGTATAAACTTCAAGCTTAATTATTTATTGGAGCAAAAAATATTCTTTTAAAAAATCGTCGATTTAAGCGACGAAAATTTAGCCTAAAATGAGTCCGAATCGATTTCCTAGTAATTTTACTTTCTTAATGAAAGTACCATTACTTTTCATAAATTAAATTAATGATGAAATAATATGCCGAGATAAATGATACAAGATGAGTTCTTCAAATTATGCTCAATGAAGTAATCAGCATAGAAAAGTACGAAAAAATTAAACATTTACAAGTAATTTCAGTATATTTCGATTGAATTCTTTATCGTTACTTATCTTCCATAGAAGAATTATTTTTGCTATTCGATTGCCTCTTAAAACATAATTGCTCACTTAGAATAATTCATAGAGATTTCAAGCTCACTTAAAATCTCTATGAATTATTCTGAAAGAAAGAAATGAATTCAAAAGTGATCCAGTGAGTCTTATCAGACTTAAGGTTCATCTTCAAAAGTTCACCACTCCAATTTCTCCGCTCCTCAGGTAAACATCCAGGTAGATTTGTGGGAAAAAACCCAAGATGTTAGTTTTCGAACGACAAATTCATAAAATAATCTGAATTTCATTTACTAGTTCATTAATAAGAACTTTGAGGTATAGCAGACTTTTAGTTATCATCTTCAGGCAACTAAGGACTTGAGGTAACTAAGGGTAATAGCAGAAACGTGAGTGAGAACGCAATATTAACGAATTTTCCTACCATCAATAACTCATAATTCAATCGCATAAAAAGCATAGGAAAAGTGACTTCCTGAGCGTTCACATCATTGCATGGGAAATTGTTTAATAACTTAAATATAAGGGAACAAAATCGATAATGAAAGAGATAAAAAAATCTACAGATTAGATGGGTAAATGAAACAAAAAATTATCTTTATCAGTTGAATCGATTGATAAAATGATAAGAGCAAGTGATTATTTGAATTGCTAAAAAAGAAGAAAGAAACGAAATAAGGTGGCTTATTTGAAATTCACATAATTCATAAACGACTAATCAAAGTTTAAATTAGTCGATCTATTTAATTAAGAGTGTATATTTTATTATCTCTAAAAATTAATTATATTCAAATTTAGAGCAATTTAGAAATTAAAAAACGAACACACTTTCATATATGTGGATATTTTCGAGAATATAAAGCAAAACTAACGAAGCCAATAACGTTGTAGCAGCGTAGCAATCAATAAGTTTCCTACACACGACAAATCGATAGTGGCCGAATAGAACGATGGATAGCGTTGGAGAGTGGAAGACATTGAGAGCTGAACAACTTATTGGACATTAGATTCAAGTTTTCCAAGAATTTTTCTAAACAATCGATGAGGATTTATTTCTGGATTTATAGGATTTATTTGACTTCCAGGATTTTTTTCTGGATTCGTAGGATTTATTCAACTTCCAGGATTTATTAATGGATTTATAGGATTTTGGATATAGGATATAGAATAAACAATAGGATTTATACGCAACTGTTGAAATATTACTGGAAAAATGCACTAAAAATAACGCCATTAAATAAAAGTTAAAAAAGTAGATTAATGGGATTGGTCGGATATTTGCTTTTATTTTCTCACTTCTCAACAATCATTAAGAAATGATCTCATTATTATATCTTCAAAATTAATCTTATTGTTATTTTGCCCACCAATTGAGAAGTTTAATGAATACGAGTTTATTTAAAGATATTATTGCGTTGCTCAGATAATGAGAGCCAAAGAATCCACCTCAGATATCTCAAAACAATGGAATTTAAGTTGAAATAACTAAAGAGTATTTGGTAATTAGTAATTGGAAAGGTAACTGGTAATTGGTGCAAACAGGTAATTGGAAAATACTCCTATGTATTACTCCTATGATCTTCATTAAAGTAATGGAATTGGGAGAAAATCCTTAATCTTGGCGATCGGAGATCCTTAGGTGAAATTGCTACATCACAAATAAAGCAAGAGAGACCTCAGGTCGAAGAGATCCGCTCTCTTTCTCGTTTTCTTCTTCGATGCCACTAAGATGTTTGGAAAGAAAAAAAAAGGAGCTAATGAAATGCAGCAACAACTTCGGCAATATGTCCTAGATTGTTGATATATATAAGTGATTTCTATGATCACTTAAACAGGACCAAACAGGCAATCAATGACTATCGAGGCAATCACCTTGGATGGATGCTTTTTGAAATCGATCCAGAAATCACCATCACTATCCAGAAGTAACGATATAAGTCGATGATATTTGGATGGTCGGAAATATAGTTGAGATAACCCTTATATAAAAAACTAATTCATACAATTAACCAAATATAAAGTAGTGAATAAATTCTCATATGATTTCCAATAGATCTATATAAATTCCTAAAATTACTATAAGGTAAATAAAAATAAAACTTAAAAGAAATTAATATTATCGTCATAGCAATGCTAACAAACGACAACGACGACTAAAGACTGTAAATTATGATGGCCGGAAAAAGGTGAAGATAATGCAATCGATAAGAGAAAAGATGGGGAAAATTGAGGAAAAATAACTAAAATCTTGGCTCAAATCGGCTCAAATCTCAAATATTTCGTTATTTAATGTCGAGAGAGTAGGATGGTCAAATCCACCGAACAATAATTTCAACAATATGGACACTTTAGTGGATTATATAGGAGGTGAAGTGAAGGATACCTTTGAACTGATTATGGAATTACCTGTGTGCAAATGAAATGCTCTATGGAAAATGACTGAAGGCAACAGACGGAAATGAGAGACGAATCAACAATGGATAGGAGGAAACGTGAAGGATACCTCAGAACTGATTATGGAATCTCCTGTGCGCAAGTGAAATGAGCTATGGAAAATGACTAAAGGCAATAAACACAAATGAGAGACGAATCAGCAATGGTGATAATATTCGAGTAGAAAGCTAAACGCTTAAAGAGAAAGATCTCTTTTTATGGGGTATTTATTCTAATTTAAATTATAGATGTGTGAAGAATTAAACCTAAAATATTCACTAAATACAATTGAGAGAGTAAAGTAACTGAAAAAGTAATCTCTATCTTAATATATTCGACGTTAATCGCTCTTTTATATGTCGGCAATAAACGGCAGCACTGCAAATCAATAAAATTTTCTCTATGATCCTGGCTGATGAAGTTATATTTGTGATCGCTCTCGTTCCTTGTATACCTGAGTTTCGTGATAGTAAGCCGATCACTATGATTCTGACTGATGAAGTTATATTTGTGATCGCTCTCGCTCCTTGTATACCTGAGTTTCGTGATAGTAAGCCGATCACTATGATTCTGACTGATGAAGTTATATTTGTGATCGCTCTCGCTCCTTGTATACCTGAGTTTCGTGATAGTAAGCCGATCACTATGATTCTGACTGATGAAGTTATATTTGTGATCGCTCTCGCTCCTTGTATACCTGAGTTTCGTGATAGTAAGCCGATCACTATGATTCTGACTGATGAAGTTATATTTGTGATCGCTCTCGCTCCTTGTATACCTGAGTTTCGTGATAGTAAGCCGATCACTATGATTCTGACTGATGAAGTTATATTTGTGATCGCTCTCGTTCCTTGTATACCTGAGTTTCGTGATAGTAAGCCGATCACTATGATTCTGACTGATGAAGTTATATTTGTGATCGCTCTCGCTCCTTGTATACCTGAGTTTCGTGATAGTAAGCCGATCACTATGATTCTGACTGATGAAGTTATATTTGTGATCGCTCTCGTTCCTTGTATACCTGAGTTTCGTGATAGTAAGCCGATCACTATGATTCTGACTGATGAAGTTATATTTGTGATCGCTCTCGTTCCTTGTATACCTGAGTTTCGTGATAGTAAGCCGATCACTATGATTCTGACTGATGAAGTTATATTTGTGATCGCTCTCGCTCCTTGTATACCTGAGTTTCGTGATAGTAAGCCGATCACTATGATTCTGACTGATGAAGTTATATTTGTGATCGCTCTCGCTCCTTGTATACCTGAGTTTCGTGATAGTAAGCCGATCACTATGATTCTGACTGATGAAGTTATATTTGTGATCGCTCTCGCTCCTTGTATACCTGAGTTTCGTGATAGTAAGCCGATCACTATGATTCTGACTGATGAAGTTATATTTGTGATCGCTCTCGCTCCTTGTATACCTGAGTTTCGTGATAGTAAGCCGATCACTATGATTCTGACTGATGAAGTTATATTTGTGATCGCTCTCGCTCCTTGTATACCTGAGTTTCGTGATAGTAAGCCGATCACTATGATTCTGACTGATGAAGTATATTTGTGATCGCTCTCGCTCCTTGTATACCTGAGTTTCGTGATAGTAAGCCGATCACTATGATTCTGACTGATGAAGTTATATTTGTGCTCTCGCTCCTTGTATACCTGAGTTTCGTGATAGTAAGCCGATCACTATGATTCTGACTGATGAAGTTATATTTGTGATCGCTCTCGCTCCTTGTATACCTGAGTTTCGTGATAGTAAGCCGATCACTATGATTCTGACTGATGAAGTTATATTTGTGATCGCTCTCGCTCCTTGTATACCTGAGTTTCGTGATAGTCGATCACTATAATTCTGACTGATGAAGTTATATTTGTGCTCTCGCTCCTTGTATACAGTTTCGTGATAGTAAGCCGATCACTATGATTCTGACTGATGAAGTTATATTTGTGATCGCTCTCGCTCCTTGTATACCTGAGTTTCGTGATAGTAAGCCGATCACTATGATTCTGACTGATGAAGTTATATTTGTGATCGCTCTCGCTCCTTGTATACCTGAGTTTCGTGATAGTAAGCCGATCACTATGATTCTGACTGATGAAGTTATATTTGTGATCGCTCTCGCTCCTTGTATGCCTGAGTTTCGTGATAGTAAGCCGATCACTATGTCGAAAAGTTATATTTGTGATCGCTCTCGCTCCTTGTATGCCTGAGTTTCGTGATAGTAAGCCGATCACTATGATTCTGACTGATGAAGTTATATTTGTGATCGCTCTCGCTCCTTGTATGCCTGAGTTTCGTGATAGTAAGCCGATCACTTGATTCTGACTGATGAAGTTATATTTGTGACGCTCTCGTTCCTTGTATACCTGAGTTTCGTGATAGTAAGCCGATCACTATGATTCTGACTGATGAAGTTATATTTGTGATCGCTCTCGCTCCTTGTATGCCTGAGTTTCGTGATAGTAAGCCGATCACTTGATTCTGACTGATGAAGTTATATTTGTGATCGCTCTCGTTCCTTGTATACCTGAGTTTCGTGATAGTAAGCCGATCACTATGATTCTGACTGATGAAGTTATATTTGTGATCGCTCTCGCTCCTTGTATACCTGAGTTTCGTGATAGTAAGCCGATCACTATGATTCGACTGATGAAGTTATATTTGTGATCGACGCTCCTTGTATACCTGAGTTTCGTGATAGTAAGCCGACACTTGTCGAAAAGCTTGTGACGCTCTCGCTCCTTGTATACCAGTTTCGTGATAGTAAGCCGATCACTATGATTCTGACTGATGAAGTTATATTTGTGATCGCTCTCGCTCCTTGTATGCCTGAGTTTCGTGATAGTAAGCCGATCACTATGATTCTGACTGATGAAATGCTTGTGACGCTCTCGTTCTTGTATACCAGTTTCGTGATAGTAAGCCGATCACTATGATTCTGACTGATGAAGTTATATTTGTGATCGCTCTCGCTCCTTGTATACCTGAGTTTCGTGATAGTAAGCCGATCACTATGATTCTGACTGATGAAGTTATATTTGTGATCGCTCTCGCTCCTTGTATACCTGAGTTTCGTGATAGTAAGCACGATCACTATGATTCTGACTGATGAAGTTATATTTGTGATCGCTCTCGCTCCTTGATACTGAGTTTCGTGATAGTAAGCCGATCACTATGATTCTGAATGAAGCTTGTGATCGACGCTCCTTGTATACCAGTTTCGTGATAGTAAGCCGACACTTGATTCTGAAAAGTTATATTTGTGATCGACGTTCCTTGTATACCAGTTTCGTGATAGTAAGCACTTGATCACTATGATTCTGACTGATGAAGTTATATTTGTGATCGCTCTCGCTCCTTGTATACCTGAGTTTCGTGATAGTAAGCCGATCACTATGATTCTGACTGATGAAGTTTATATTGTGACGCTCTCGCTCCTTGATACCTGAGTTGAGACGATAGTTCCAATCGTTGACACTGTTGATGAAGTTATACGATCGCTCTCGCTCGTTGTATACCAGTTTCGTGATAAAGCCGATCACTTGATTCTGACTGATGAAGTTATATTTGTGATCGCTCTCGCTCCTTGTATACCTGAGTTTCGTGATAGTAAGCCGATCACTATGATTCTGACTGATGAAGTTATATTTGTGCTCTCGCTCCTTGATACTGAGTTTCGTGATAGTAAGCCGATCACTATGATTCTGACTGATGAAGCTTGTGATCGCTCTCGCTCCTTGTATACCTGAGTTTCGTGATAGTAAGCCGATCACTATGTCGAAAAGCTTGTGATCGCTCTCGCTCCTTGTATACCTGAGTTTCGTGATAGTAAGACACTTGTGACGATGAAGTTATATTTGTGATCGCTCTCGCTCCTTGTATACCAGTTTCGTGATAGTAAGATCACTTGAGACTGATGAAGTTATATTTGTGATCGCTCTCGGTATACCTGAGTTTCGTGATAGTAAGCCGATCACTATGATCGACTGATGAAGTTATATTTGTGCTCTCGCTCCTTGTATACTGAGTTTCGTGATAGTAAGCCGATCACTATGATTCGACTGATGAAGTTATATTTGTGATCGCTCTCGCTCCTTGTATACCTGAGTTTCGTGATAGTAAGCCGATCACTATGATTCTGACGAAAAGTTTATTTGTGATCGCTCTCGCTCCTTGTATGCCTGAGTTTCGTGATAGTAACGATCACTTGAGACTGATGAAGTTATATTTGTGATCGCTCTCGTTGTATACCTGAGTTTCGTGATAGTAAGATCACTTGATTCTGACTGATGAAGTTATATTGTGATCGCTCTCGCTCCTTGTATACCTGAGTTTCGTGATAGTAAGCCGATCACTATGATTCGACTGATGAAGTTATATTTGTGATCGCTCTCGCTCCTTGTATACCTGAGTTTCGTGATAGTAAGCCGATCACTTGATTCGACTGATGAAGTTATATTTGTGATCGCTCTCGCTCCTTGATATGAGTTTCGTGATAGTAAGATCACTTGATTCGACTGATGAAGTTATATTTGTGATCGCTCTCGCTCCTTGTATACCTGAGTTTCGTGATAGTAAGATCACTTGATTCTGACTGATGAAGTTATATTTGTGATCGCTCTCGCTCCTTGTATACCTGAGTTTCGTGATAGTAAGTCGATCACTATGATTCTGACTGATGAAGTTATATTTGTGATCGCTCTCGCTCCTTGTATACCTGAGTTTCGTGATAGTAAGGATCACTTGATTCTGACTGATGAAGTTATATTTGTGATCGCTCTCGCTCTTGTATACCTGAGTTCGTGATAGTAACCGATCACTTGATTCTGACTGATGAAGTTATATTTGTGACGCTCTCGCTCCTTGTATACCTGAGTTTCGTGATAGTAAGCCGATCACTTGAGACGATGAGTTATATTTGTGATCGCTCTCGCTCTTGTATGCCTGAGTTTCGTGATAGTAACGATCACTATGATTCTGACGATGAAGTTATATTTGTGATCGCTCTCGCTCCTTGTATACCTGAGTTTCGTGATAGTAAGCCGATCACTATGATTCTGACTGATGAAGTTATTTTGTGATCGCTCTCGCTTGTATACTGAGTTTCGTGATAGTTGATCACTTGTCGACTGAAAGTTATATTTGTGACGCTCTCGCTCCTTGTATACAGTTTCGTGATAAAGCTTGAGACGATGAAGTTATATTTGTGATCGCTCTCGTCTTGATAAGCGTGATACGACCAATCGTTGATACACTTGTCGAAAAGCTTGAGACGACGGTTCCAATCGTTGATAGCTTGTCGAAAAGCTTGAGAATATATTTCAATCGTTGAGCACTTGTCGAGCTGCTTTTTAAGACAGTTCCATTTTAATACGCTTACGACGACGGTTCCAATCGTTGATGCTTGTCGAAAGCTTGAGACGACGGTTTCAATCGTTGATACACTTGTCGAAAAGCTTGAGACGACGATTTCAATCGTTGATACACTTGTCGAAAAGCTTGAGACGACGGTTCCAATCGTTGATACACTTGTCGAAAAGCTTGAGACGACGATTTCAATCGTTGATACACTTGTCGAAAAGCTTGAGACGACGGTTTCAATCGTTGATACACTTGTCGAAAAGCTTGAGACGACGGTTCAATCGTTGATACACTTGTCGAAAAGCTTGAGACGACGGTTTCAATCGTTGATACACTTGTCGAAAAGCTTGAGACGACGGTTTCAATCGTTGATACACTTGTCGAAAAGCTTGAGACGACGGTTTCAATCGTTGATACACTTGTCGAAAAGCTTGAGACGACGGTTCCAATCGTTGATACACTTGTCGAAAAGCTTGAGACGACGGTTTCAATCGTTGATACACTTGTCGAAAAGCTTGAGACGACGGTTTCAATCGTTGATACACTTGTCGAAAAGCTTGAGACGACGGTTTCAATCGTTGATACACTTGTCGAAAAGCTTGAGACGACGGTTTCAATCGTTGATACACTTGTCGAAAAGCTTGAGACGACGGTTTCAATCGTTGATACACTTGTCGAAAAGCTTGAGACGACGGTTTCAATCGTTGATACACTTGTCGAAAAGCTTGAGACGACGGTTTCAATCGTTGATACACTTGTCGAAAAGCTTGAGACGACGGTTCCAATCGTTGATACACTTGTCGAAAAGCTTGAGACGACGGTTTCAATCGTTGATACACTTGTCGAAAAGCTTGAGACGACGGTTTCAATCGTTGATACACTTGTCGAAAAGCTTGAGACGACGGTTTCAATCGTTGATACACTTGTCGAAAAGCTTGAGACGACGGTTTCAATCGTTGATACACTTGTCGAAAAGCTTGAGACGACGGTTTCAATCGTTGATATGCTTGTCGAAAAGCTTGAGACGACGATTTCAATCGTTGATACACTTGTCGAAAAGCTTGAGACGACGGTTTCAATCGTTGATACACTTGTCGAAAAGCTTGAGACGACGGTTTCAATCGTTGATACACTTGTCGAAAAGCTTGAGACGACGGTTCAATCGTTGATACACTTGTCGAAAAGCTTGAGACGACGGTTTCAATCGTTGATACACTTGTCGAAAAGCTTGAGACGACGGTTTCAATCGTTGATACACTTGTCGAAAAGCTTGAGACGACGGTTCCAATCGTTGATACACTTGTCGAAAAGCTTGAGACGACGGTTTCAATCGTTGATACACTTGTCGAAAAGCTTGAGACGACGGTTTCAATCGTTGATACACTTGTCGAAAAGCTTGAGACGACGGTTTCAATCGTTGATACACTTGTCGAAAAGCTTGAGACGACGGTTTCAATCGTTGATACACTTGTCGAAAAGCTTGAGACGACGGTTTCAATCGTTGATACACTTGTCGAAAAGCTTGAGACGACGGTTTCAATCGTTGATACACTTGTCGAAAAGCTTGAGACGACGGTTTCAATCGTTGATACACTTGTCGAAAAGCTTGAGACGACGGTTTCAATCGTTGGTACACTTGTCGAAAAGCTTGAGACGACGGTTCCAATCGTTGATATGCTTGTCGAAAAGCGGGCTCACCTCGAAATGACGGCGATAACCAAAAATATCAGAAAGTAATTTTAAGATTGCCCTTTTTTTCCCATCCCATTTCGCATCTTTCCTCATCGGGCATTATCTCAACCATCCGAACGTCGCATATGCGATCGGAGAAGCTTTAATCATCTAATTTTCCCGATTTTCTTTGCATAAGTTGAACTTCTCATTGGGAATATTCTCTACCCAGCGATATCAATGGAAAGCCGGAAGGAATTTATTCGGTGGATTTGATCCTTAAAATCCACAAATTTCTGGATAATTCATAGTAAATCCGATATGTTCGTATCATCTAATGCAGTAATTAATTCTATCAACGATTGCCTCAGATTCAATTTCTATTGTTTGATTTCGAATACGGAATTCATTCGCTATTATCTCCTTTCAGTTATTATGTTTTTGCGTTGTTGTATTTTACTTCGGTCGTCTTGCAACGACAATTATGCGATTTTAAGAGTCGGCCAATCGCCGAATCTCTTTTATTTGTCATCAACAATTCACACCTCTTAAATACCGAATTGATGCTGGTAATTAATGACTATGGGTAGTGGGGAGGGGTAGAGGGGGGATGGGGGTATTATATTTTATTGGTGACTGTAGGTGGGGGGGGGGTATTATATTTTATGGTATGGTAATTTTATCACTTTAGTTTTCTTAATGACTGTATAAGCGAGTAGAGGCAGTACATCCAATTCCTTAATATCCATGATAATGGATTATCATAGAGAATTCACTACTTCATATTCGAGGCAAGTTGTGCTTCGATAAGGGAAGACTGAAGTTGGAATGAGCGGAGGGGAATTGAGGCAAGACGTTGGAAGGGGTTGGGGGGGGGGGGGGTTGAACAAGTATCTGTTCGTCCATCCTCCTCTCTTATAACCTAGAAGCAGTTTTCTCCCTGGCAACTAAGCACCTCCTCGTTTTAATTTAATTATTATTATTATTTTTTTTAATTAATTAACTTAATTACAAGTTTCATTTAATTTAATTAACTTAATTATAATTATAATTTCAACCTAATTATAAGTTCTTGTATTATGTTGATTTAAGACTGAAAGAAAATTGGTATGGGGCTATATTTAAAGATGATACTGTATTTTTAATATTATCATATATTATTAACTTTATTCATATTAATATATTAAAACTTTCAATACTTAATTAAGCGATGAATTATTTAGTTAATTTCGTTAATATAATTCGTAGTTTATTTCTATTGGACGTCTGAAATGATCGAAAAAGAACGTTTGCACTAATTTAGGCGTTGACACAATGGAGAGGTTCTTACGACTTGGAGCACTTAGCGGTCTCAACGCATCTCAGGTAAGGTTCACCCTCTAAAGTATCTCAGGTAGGGTTCACCCTCTAAAGTATCTCAGGTAGGGTTCATCCTCTAAAGTATCTCAGGTAGGGTTCACCCTCTAAAGTATCTCAGGTAGGGTTCACCCTCTAAAGTATCTCAGGTAGGGTTCACCCTCTAAAGTATCTCAGGTAGGGTTCACCCTCTACAGGTAAATTAGGTAAATGAGATAGGGAAGGGCTAGGGTATGGCAATGAATAGCCGATAGGAATTCATTTCTAAAGATAGAGCTCTCTCCCTTTCTTTCCCAATGTTCTCCGTCTCGCCTTCTTTCCAATGAATAACTAGGATTCCGATATCCGAAAAGGCCGATGATCGGTTAATTGAGGCTCTCTTTTCGCTCAGCGAATCAACGACGACGAATTTCCGGGAATAAAGCTATCGATAGAATTTCTTATGAAGCCGACGTTGAGGATTTTCAATAAATTCGAGTGCATTTTCGCATATTCCATAGATAAAAGAGAGCTCAACATTATCCATTCTTCTTCTTGAAGTTAGCCAACTGAGATGAGGTCAGGCAAATGGGTCACTCTCACTTTGAGTTCGTGAACTTTACTTCAACAACGAATAACTATAAGAAGAGATAGTAAACAGTATCGAATTCTTTCAAATTCTCTCATTCACTAAACTCCATCAGTATTCTTATGCTTTAATATTTGTCGAAAGATGATAGAAATCCGAATATGCTAGCGAATTTTATTAGAGGAAAATTTCACTCAAAAGGAAAGTCTAGGAGGGATGGGGGGAGGGAGAGGGGAGGGGATATTGATGATGGTGACTCAATTTGCCCCATCCGATTAACTCTTCTTGGGAATTTTCGATTGATAATATTTGATTGTCATCTAACTTTATTGCTCTCATATCAATTTCACTCCTAATCATGAGATTTAGTTCATCTAAAGGTTAATGGTTTAGAGGTCTAAATCGCGGAAAGATAGAGATAGGAGGATGTCGTTGGAGAGGAGAGAAGCTAGCAGAATGATCCGATAATTCGGAGCTCTTCAGAAGGAGTCAACAAATGACACATTCGGAGCAATGGATTTCTAGATTATACTAATATTAGTGGTGATTTTAGTTCGGCGGAGGAGCGCCGAGTGATTCGAATCAAGTGGATACATCAGAGACCGTCTATATATCGTCGTTGGCGTTGTTGAAAATGTTGAAACATGGACGTGCTGGTGTCCCTATGGAGGTAGAGTTCATTTAAAATTACCTTCAGTTAATCTTATGAAAGCATCCGATAACATATAGATGAATAGGCGACTTCTCGATTTCGGGGGGTCAATCCTGTTACAATCACTCCATATGTCGACCCGAAGCATTGTGCTAGTTGAAGTTGCACATTTCAGGTGATGGGTCTAATGTTGGGTGAGTTCGTTGATGAGTATACGGTTAATGTGATCGACGTGTTCGCAATGCCACAATCCGGAACGGTACCATTGTTTCTCATTCAAAACCTTACCTATGCCGTCTTTGAGGATGAGTGAGCTGTGTTTGGGATTTTCTGGATGCGATACTTATCCGTCATCGTGGATATGGAGAGATGTGATAGAAATAGGTTCTTATTTTGAATGGAAGCTTATCCGGCGTGTTTAAGTCCTTGTTGAAGGATTGTGTTGCATAGGCTATAATTTGGAAGGGATGTTGATCGCTGATCGATCATAACTCAACTCCTTTTAAAAGATATTCTTAAGTTCTCCAGGCGGAATTATATTCAGATTACCCGTAAGCACATTGTGAGAATTGATAGAGGAGCCGGCAATTGCGGTATTCATCCATAGTTTGAAAGGGAGGTAAATTTTGCGGGTGTCGATTGGCTTATGTAACTCATTATTATAATTAGGGAGATTTGGGAACGAAAGATATTTGGGTTAAATATGGCGAGATTCAGCCTCTTAAGTATACGATTACTTATACAAGTTATATAAAAGTAACGAGTATTTTCAGTATTATTAAAAGAGGAAATATTACTGATAATGATAGTAATATACTGTCGATTGATTAATTAACTGTTTCTCCATCTTCTACTATGTTTAACTTAATTGGTAATCCATAGTTATCGAAATATGGGTCTATAGGTACATTATCCCTGGATGTGAGCTCTAGAATATTCCCAACAGCCCTAGCCTCACCATCGGGTCCAGTGTGATGAATTGTCCGGAGTAGTTTAATCCAGAAGAATTCTATCGCATAGAGTTGCTTATTATCGTCGACCTTCCCCATTATAGATACATTAACATCCTGTATAGTTGGATTTTGCT
The DNA here is from genome assembly GCA_037576465.1 of Parascaris univalens. Lineage (NCBI taxonomy): Eukaryota > Metazoa > Nematoda > Chromadorea > Rhabditida > Ascarididae > Parascaris > Parascaris univalens. The sequence continues at coordinate 142,758,121 of CM075173.1, read as the reverse complement.
ATTGAAAGTATTTCTATAGGTAGTTGGGTAGATTATCTTTAAGAATATTATATAAATGTTCTTTAGATGTTTATCTGAAGCACTCTAAGCCGCATATACGGCAGCTGAAACAGTAGATGGATGGTGTCCATGCGGCCAACAAAACCTTCTTCTAGTAACTCTTGAAGTGCCCATTTACTCTTTTGGATTAGAACATATATTTTACGGTTTTCCCACAAGCAGTAGTAGGTTGTAATTCAAAGATATTGGTGATATACTTGATATATTCGCTGTTATAGTGGCAGCTGAAGCGTGATGAGCGATCGGGGAGCAGGATGCTCCATCAGCGATCACCGCCATTGAGTTGGCGAACCGGCTATTTGAATTTAACAATGTTATAAAATATAACCGTTGTCCGTCTATAGGCGGTACGATCCTTGGGTAGTCTGGTAATACAGACTAGTGAAAATATGACAAATTCAGGGAGTATCGGTAGAGGCTGTGGATCCGGTTTTTCAAGCGAAGATGTTGGATATGTTGAAGCAGACAGGTCGACCGGAGATGGTTGTTGGTTGGTATCATTCACATCCGGGTTTCGGTTGTTGGTTATCGGGTGTTGACATCAATACGCAGCAAAGCTTCGAAGCGCTCTCGGATCGCGCTGTTGCGGTTGTCGTCGACCCAATCCAGTCAGTGAAGGGCAAAGTATGAGTTTTTTATAATGATTTTTTTCGGGGAATGGAGTTTTTTGCATTTTTTTGAACGACGTTCTAATGGAGCAGAAATTCGCAGTTATCTCATTTTACAGCGTGATTTGGTGGTTTTTACCTGTACCCTTCTATCCAAAGTGAACTTTGCTTGAATTCGCATCGTCTCTTCCCTTTATCTCTGACCGTCGACTGTTCTAAGCGGAAAAATAGGGGAATGCGAAGGCGATAGAGCCTTGAAGTTTGATGAATTCTATTTGCACTTAGTCTTTATATTTTCGTTAATTCGAGTATGGCTGTGTCAGCTTGTGGGTATATTGTGCGGTCGATTTTTGTCTCATACGTTACTTGATCAGATGTAACTTTAACGAGCACCGTTGAGGGGAAACGGAAAAGTGAGCGCTGCATCGCCTACGTATTTGGTGAGGTTGTTTGAAGGAGCAGATTGCTTTTATTTTCGCCTTCTTGTTCGTATTTTCCTGTTGAAAGCCTCCCAAATATAGGAAACTAGACAGTAGTACCTGAGGACACAGATCCCGATGTAGTTGATGCTATGATGTTCGAGGTTTTCAGAATGGGAAGGCATTGCAAACAGGCTTAGCTCGTGTGCCCTATGGCCGGCTATGTAAGTGGCGTTTTTTGGTGGAAATATCGGGATTGTTGCCGCAGAATGAGATATGGCAGAGTGGAATTGCCCATTTTCTTTTTTCTTGGTGAAATATTTCTGGGAATGCGACGAGAATTTATCTTTAGGTGGTTATCGATGCATTTCGCACAATAAATCCACAAACGATAGCTTTGAATCAAGAACCACGTCAAACAACGTCGAATCTTGGCCATCTACAGAAGCCGTCGATTCAAGCGTTGATCCATGGACTCAATAGACACTATTATTCCATCCCTATCAACTATAGGACTCACGAGCTCGAGCAGAAGGTCAGCATTTGTTGTGTATCATTGCTGTTGTGATGGATTCGAAGCGGAGTGTGACTACAAATCGCCATCGGGAGTATGTTGGATTGGTTGTTTTCCTGGTTGAATTCCCCACCTGAGTAAGTAGATTGTTGTGATTTGAAGAAAGTGTATCAGTTGGTCTAGTTGATTCCGAAATATCCTTCCGGCTTTCTGTGCTGATTTGCCACCGTTCATGACTAGCTGAGTCTATCAGATGGCGAGGCTTGGGAGGTTCAAGCAAATTATTTAGTGATCGGTAGAGAAGCTGCGTAGAGATCAGAGAAAAGTGATTAATGCACAGGCTGCATGAATCGTATTTGTGGTTCTCGCAGAAGAGCAGAGGGCGAATCGAAATGATCGGCACGGATATTGAAGCCTTCTAGTTTCTCCTAAAGGATGCGGTAGGGGAAAAGTAAATTGCGTTAACTTCTGAGGTCTTAGCGGCGATGCTTCTGAGGTTCTACCTATCATTCGAGGTGAAACCTTCTTGGGTCTACGGAATTTAGATAAACTATAATTATTCCGTGTGAAATGACGTGCATAGAGAGCTTTTTATGTGCTTAACCATTCGTATTTCCCGTAGTTCCGGCTTTTTTGGTCCAGCTGACGTTGAAGATATTCCTCGAACTGAGTATGCCGAGAAGTACCCACTTGAATAATACAGGAGAATGTCTTCTTATAGATTGCGGAGAAGTAAAGGTATTTTAGTGGGAGGCATAGGATCCACCTTCTTCCACTCGATAGTCGTGGATTCGTCCAATGCGGCTCATCCGGAGTCAATTGCTTTTCGTTGCTCATTGATGTTCGGCGCACAGACTGTGACATTTTACTTATCGGCCTCTGTGCGATCAGAAAATCGTGAGAATGAGACGTTCTTGAGCCGAATTTATCGGATATATGTGGAAAGGGGGAAGGTATACTCATAGAGGAATATTTATCACACCGAAGGAGGCCATTAGTTGTCGTGCTATGCTTATGAAACGTATATTATTGCAAGCAGATATTATAGGTGGATTTCGAGGTTTTAAAGAATGTGAACGATGACTGATGGCCTTAATGGACGCTAGACCTTTTGCTGCGAAGAGGGACGAATTACCCCCTTTCGTGCTCCTCCTTCCCACTCGTGATCTCCTCGTGATTTCTATAAGGAGTAGGAGAAATATTGGCATCTTGAGGTATCGGTTTGTTTCGGAAGCGATACGAGGATGTTTCGGTTAGAAGGTGCTGAGGATTGTGAGTTCAGATGCTGTTGAATTTGAATAAACAAACGTGGATGGATTCGCTTGGATTGATGAGATTTTCTGCTCATTGCGAGAAGAATCATACATCGATGGCCACTGTGCTGAAATTAGCGAAATTATATAAAAAGGTAAGTTTTATTTGGGTTTTTATTTGGATATATATAGTGATGGATGAATAAGGGATTCATAAATGAGAGGGGCTGAAATTTAGTTGAGTTCGCCTCTTCTACGTTCTCAAGTATGACCTTTCTTAGCCTCTGAGAAAGGTTAACCGAGTAAGTTTTGAGAGGGTGATATATGGGGTGAATATACGTTCGAGCAGTTCGTTCATCAATGTAGTAGGCCATATTTGTAATGTGTAAGTAGAGAAAGACTCATTAATTTATTCGTATAAGCGACGAGGGAATATAATATCATATAGGTAGTAGGCTTATAGATTAAAAAATGGGATTAGAGAAGAGATTCTAGAGGAAATATTAATTCGCGGAATTTTTGTTGGGAATTTTGTTGATTTTCGTCGCAGAATCTTTTTCTTATTGTTGTTGTTGTTTTTGTTGTTTTTGTTGTTTATTAAGGTGATATGGCATATTTTTCATTATTATTTATATAGAGAGGAAAGAAGTAAAGAATGGCGAACATATTCCACAAGGATCATTTATTGTTTGAGGAATTTCTGAGGGGTACATTGCTAAGTATTTCTTTTCGGGCGTTATTAATTCCTCTATCATCCTATGTGAGAGTGCAGGAATCAAATCATCTCTTTAGTGTGATGGTTCTCTAAAATATATTAATGGGGTGTCTAAGAGAGAAGCCGGAATGCCGGTTACCCACTCCATTGTCTTGTTGTAGTTGAATTCTTGAAGATCGTTGCGTCCGTTGTTCGTGATCCGGATTTTTTGTCGCTTATGGATCTTCCCATAGGGAAAGAAGCATTCCATTCGCCTCTCTGACCTCTCCGGAAAACGTCAAAGCCTCAAAAGCACTGAGAAAGAGTGAAGCGGGGAGGAGGTGGGAGAAAATGAGGAGTAGAATCGCACGGGAGGCAGCAGTAGGCATCTCTGTTTCTACTGCTTATTCTTGTGGACAAATGGCGGATAGAGGCTCTAAGCATGTAGAAGTTGGTTCTCGCTGGAGAGTCCGCCGAATGGATCATAGAGTCCGGCGAATGAATCTTTAAAGCCGCAAGTAGGACTTCATTTCCGTCATCAGAATTGATTTGGAGTTAATGGAATGAGTGAATTTCTTTGAGGATTTGGAAGAGCAAGAGAAAATGACCGATGAGCAGTTGGCGATCAAGAACGTCGGCAAGCAAGATCCGAAGCGTCATCTTGGTGAGACAGTGAATGAGATGCTTGCTGATAATATCGTACAAAATTTGGCCTCCATGCTTGATACTGCATCGTTTCAGTGATCATCTAATCATTGAATATTTATTGCTGTCTGTTGATTGCAAATGTTTTCTTTGGACGGAGGAAAGAGGGGAAGGAGGGAGTGGAGGGAGGGGATATCAAGTGCTGTAGTAGAGAGGTTGATGTTCCGCGAAGCTTCATCGGCGGTGGTACCATAGGAATTTCATACAAGATCAACTCGTATATATTTCTGGCTACGAGGCAGTCGAGTGAACTTATTCCTCATCTATAGTTACTATAAAGGGAATAGGGTAGACACTTCCGGGGAGTGCTTCGTTGTCTTTATTTCGAGAAATTCCCTTTGCTAGTAGAGGTCGAGGCGTTTCTAAGTAAGTTCATGTGTTGCTGCGAATGTCAGTATAGTTGACCGTTATTGTTGTTAACGTTGAATCAAATGTTCTTTCCACTCATCTGTAATCACCATATCTCAGAATTGTTCTACCATAGTGATTGGTTGCATCACGCTGATCGATCGATCAGTGCACATATGGGAAAGAGCTGATCGATCGATCCGTGCACATATGGGAAAGAGCTGATCGGTCGATCAGTGCACATATGGGAAAGAGCTGATCGATCGATGAGTGCACATATGGCGAAGAGCTGATCGATCGATCAGTCCACATATGGGAAAGAGCTGATCGATCGATGAGTGCACATATGGGAAAGAGCTGATCGATCGATGAGTACACATATGGGGAAGAGCTGATCGATCGATCAGTCCACATATGGGGAAGAGCTGATCGATCGATCAGTCCACATATGGGAAAGAGCTGATCGATCGATCAGTCCACATATGGGAAAGAGCTGATCGGTCGATCAGTGCACATATGGGAAAGAGCTGATCGATCGATCAGTCCACATATGGGAAAGATCGGCTTCTCTGCACACTGTAGGTATATTTCTATTTCCGCTTATGGAATCTCATCGAGACGATAAATTTCTTAGTAAATTTTTCTTTAGTGGATCGCCTATCGATATTTCTTAATTCAGGATATCCTATCGGCGATTGTCGTTTTCTCCATATATCTATAATATGAACAAAGATCGTATTATTATTATATTCTATGTAAGTTCGGTATTCTATATGAATATTTTATATAGTATATATTCTCGTGTTATGAGCCGAATTATTTTATACCACTGGATAATCCTCATTTTCTCGTGCAAAAGTAGGATTATACCTGAGAATTGGGCCTTCTTCTGGAGGAAATAGGTTGAGGGGTCGATGGATTCATTTGAGATATGCTTAAGAATAGAGTCATATTGGCACAAAATGTGCTTAGAGGTTCTTTGGAAATCGATCGGATAGATCGGAACGACGATCCTATATTGGGGATACTTGAAGAGGATTCTTGAATGATCGGGAGAATTCGAGGTGAATTTTTATGATTATATTTGGAAATTTTTTTTTTAAGAAATTAGGGATTATGAGTATAAATTTCAGGCTCAATTCATTGAATTTCTTTAATATCGCACACCGGCATTTCGTTTATCCGGTCTTCATGGAAACCGAAGCTATTGCTTTCCTCAGTTGTACGCTTTGAAATTGTCTCCTTCGAAGTATGGGGAATCAGACTCGTGGCAAGGAATCGGACAAAAGTGACTCGGTTGCAGGCTAGGCGTGATCGTTGGGAGGAGGTATTCATAGAGGCAGGTTAGGCGTGATCGTTGGGAGGAGATGTTCATGGGGGCAGGTTAGGCGTGATCGTTGTGAGGAGATATTCATAGGGGCAGGTTAGGCGTGATCGTTGGGAGGAGGTATTCATAGGGGCAGGTTAGGCGTGATCGTTGGGAGGAGGTATTCATAGAGGCAGGTTAGGCGTGATCGTTGGGAGGAGGTATTCATAGGGGCAGGTTAGGCGTGATCGTTGGGAGGAGGTATTCATAGAGGCAGGTTAGGCGTGATCGTTGGGAGGAGATATTCATAGGGGCAGGTTAGGCGTGATCGTTGGGAGGAGGTATTCATAGGGGCAGGTTAGGCGTGATCGTTGGGAGGAGGTATTCATAGGGGCAGGTTAGGCGTGATCGTTGGGAGGAGATATTCATAGGGGCAGGTTAGGCGTGATCGTTGGGAGGAGGTATTCATAGGGGCAGGTTAGGCGTGATCGTTGGGAGGAGGTATTCATAGGGGCAGGTTAGGCGTGATCGTTGGGAGGAGGTATTCATAGGGCAGGTTAGGCGTGATCGTTGGGAGGAGATATTCATAGGGGCAGGTTAGGCGTGATCGTTGGGAGGAGGTATTCATAGGGGCAGGTTAGGCGTGATCGTTGGGAGGAGGTATTCATAGGGGCAGGTTAGGCGTGATCGTTGGGAGGAGGTATTCATAGAGGCAGGTTAGGCGTGATCGTTGGGAGGAGATATTCATAGGGGCAGGTTAGGCGTGATCGTTGGGAGGAGGTATTCATAGGGGCAGGTTAGGCGTGATCGTTGGGAGGAGGTATTCATAGAGGCAGGTTAGGCGTGATCGTTGGGAGGAGATATTCATAGGGGCAGGTTAGGCGTGATCGTTGGGAGGAGGTATTCATAGGGGCAGGTTAGGCGTGATCGTTGGGAGGAGATATTCATAGGGGCAGGTTAGGCGTGATCGTTGGGAGGAGGTATTCATAGGGGCAGGTTAGGCGTGATCGTTGGGAGGAGATATTCATAGGGGCAGGTTAGGCGTGATCGTTGGGAGGAGATATTCATAGGGGCAGGTTAGGCGTGATCGTTGGGAGGAGGTATTCATAGGGGCAGGTTAGGCGTGATCGTTGGGAGGAGGTATTCATAGGGGCAGGTTAGGCGTGATCGTTGGGAGGAGGTATTCATAGAGGCAGGTTAGGCGTGATCGTTGGGAGGAGATATTCATAGGGGCAGGTTAGGCGTGATCGTTGGGAGGAGGTATTCATAGGGGCAGGTTAGGCGTGATCGTTGGGAGGAGGTATTCATAGAGGCAGGTTAGGCGTGATCGTTGGGAGGAGATATTCATAGGGGCAGGTTAGGCGTGATCGTTGGGAGGAGGTATTCATAGGGGCAGGTTAGGCGTGATCGTTGGGAGGAGATATTCATAGGGGCAGGTTAGGCGTGATCGTTGGGAGGAGATATTCATAGGGGCAGGTTAGGCGTGATCGTTGGGAGGAGGTATTCATAGGGGCAGGTTAGGCGTGATCGTTGGGAGGAGGTATTCATAGGGGCAGGTTAGGCGTGATCGTTGGGAGGAGGTATTCATAGGGGCAGGTTAGGCGTGATCGTTGGGAGGAGATATTCATAGGGGCAGGTTAGGCGTGATCGTTGGGAGGAGGTATTCATAGGGGCAGGTTAGGCGTGATCGTTGGGAGGAGGTATTCATAGGGGCAGGTTAGGCGTGATCGTTGGGAGGAGGTATTCATAGGGGCAGGTTAGGCGTGATCGTTGGGAGGAGGTATTCATAGAGGCAGGTTAGGCGTGATCGTTGGGAGGAGATATTCATAGGGGCAGGTTAGGCGTGATCGTTGGGAGGAGGTATTCATAGGGGCAGGTTAGGCGTGATCGTTGGGAGGAGATATTCATAGGGGCAGGTTAGGCGTGATCGTTGGGAGGAGATATTCATAGGGGCAGGTTAGGCGTGATCGTTGGGAGGAGGTATTCATAGGGCAGGTTAGGCGTGATCGTTGGGAGGAGATATTCATAGGGGCAGGTTAGGCGTGATCGTTGGGAGGAGATATTCATAGGGGCAGGTTAGGCGTGATCGTTGGGAGGAGATATTCATAGGGGCAGGTTAGGCGTGATCGTTGGGAGGAGATATTCATAGGGGCAGGTTAGGCGTGATCGTTGGGAGGAGGTATTCATAGGGGCAGGTTAGGCGTGATCGTTGGGAGGAGATATTCATAGGGGCAGGTTAGGCGTGATCGTTGGGAGGAGATATTCATAGGGGCAGGTTAGGCGTGATCGTTGGGAGGAGGTATTCATAGGGGCAGGTTAGGCGTGATCGTTGGGAGGAGATATTCATAGGGGCAGGTTAGGCGTGATCGTTGGGAGGAGATATTCATAGGGGCAGGTTAGGCGTGATCGTTGGGAGGAGGTATTCATAGGGGCAGGTTAGGCGTGATCGTTGGGAGGAGATATTCATAGGGCAGGTTAGGCGTGATCGTTGGGAGGAGATATTCATAGGGGCAGGTTAGGCGTGATCGTTGTGAGGAGATATTCATAGGGGCAGGTTAGGCGTGATCGTTGGGAGGAGGTATTCATAGGGGCAGGTTAGGCGTGATCGTTGGGAGGAGATATTCATAGGGCCAGGTTAGGCGTGATCGTTGGGAGGAGATGTTCATGGGGCAGGTTAGGCGTGATCGTTGGGAGGAGATATTCATAGGGGCAGGTTAGGCGTGATCGTTGGGAGGAGGTATTCATAGGGGCAGGTTAGGCGTGATCGTTGGGAGGAGATATTCATAGGGGCAGGTTAGGCGTGATCGTTGGGAGGAGGTATTCATAGGGGCAGGTTAGGCGTGATCGTTGGGAGGAGATATTCATAGGGGCAGGTTAGGCGTGATCGTTGGGAGGAGATATTCATAGGGGCAGGTTAGGCGTGATCGTTGGGAGGAGGTATTCATAGGGGCAGGTTAGGCGTGATCGTTGGGAGGAGGTATTCATAGGGGCAGGTTAGGCGTGATCGTTGGGAGGAGATATTCATAGGGGCAGGTTAGGCGTGATCGTTGGGAGGAGGTATTCATAGGGGCAGGTTAGGCGTGATCGTTGGGAGGAGATATTCATAGGGGCAGGTTAGGCGTGATCGTTGGGAGGAGATATTCATAGGGGCAGGTTAGGCGTGATCGTTGGGAGGAGATATTCATAGGGGCAGGTTAGGCGTGATCGTTGGGAGGAGGTATTCATAGGGGCAGGTTAGGCGTGATCGTTGGGAGGAGATATTCATAGGGGCAGGTTAGGCGTGATCGTTGGGAGGAGGTATTCATAGGGGCAGGTTAGGCGTGATCGTTGGGAGGAGATATTCATAGGGGCAGGTTAGGCGTGATCGTTGGGAGGAGATATTCATAGGGGCAGGTTAGGCGTGATCGTTGGGAGGAGGTATTCATAGGGGCAGGTTAGGCGTGATCGTTGGGAGGAGGTATTCATAGGGGCAGGTTAGGCGTGATCGTTGGGAGGAGATATTCATAGGGGCAGGTTAGGCGTGATCGTTGGGAGGAGGTATTCATAGGGGCAGGTTAGGCGTGATCGTTGGGAGGAGGTATTCATAGGGGCAGGTTAGGCGTGATCGTTGGGAGGAGATATTCATAGGGGCAGGTTAGGCGTGATCGTTGGGAGGAGGTATTCATAGGGGCAGGTTAGGCGTGATCGTTGGGAGGAGATATTCATAGGGGCAGGTTAGGCGTGATCGTTGGGAGGAGATATTCATAGGGGCAGGTTAGGCGTGATCGTTGGGAGGAGGTATTCATAGGGGCAGGTTAGGCGTGATCGTTGGGAGGAGGTATTCATAGGGGCAGGTTAGGCGTGATCGTTGGGAGGAGGTATTCATAGGGGCAGGTTAGGCGTGATCGTTGGGAGGAGATATTCATAGGGGCAGGTTAGGCGTGATCGTTGGGAGGAGGTATTCATAGGGGCAGGTTAGGCGTGATCGTTGGGAGGAGGTATTCATAGGGGCAGGTTAGGCGTGATCGTTGGGAGGAGATATTCATAGGGGCAGGTTAGGCGTGATCGTTGGGAGGAGGTATTCATAGGGGCAGGTTAGGCGTGATCGTTGGGAGGAGGTATTCATAGGGGCAGGTTAGGCGTGATCGTTGGGAGGAGATATTCATAGGGGCAGGTTAGGCGTGATCGTTGGGAGGAGATATTCATAGGGGCAGGTTAGGCGTGATCGTTGGGAGGAGGTATTCATAGGGGCAGGTTAGGCGTGATCGTTGGGAGGAGGTATTCATAGGGGCAGGTTAGGCGTGATCGTTGGGAGGAGATATTCATAGGGGCAGGTTAGGCGTGATCGTTGGGAGGAGGTATTCATAGGGGCAGGTTAGGCGTGATCGTTGGGAGGAGGTATTCATAGGGGCAGGTTAGGCGTGATCGTTGGGAGGAGATATTCATAGGGGCAGGTTAGGCGTGATCGTTGGGAGGAGATATTCATAGGGGCAGGTTAGGCGTGATCGTTGGGAGGAGATATTCATAGGGGCAGGTTAGGCGTGATCGTTGGGAGGAGGTATTCATAGGGGCAGGTTAGGCGTGATCGTTGGGAGGAGATATTCATAGGGGCAGGTTAGGCGTGATCGTTGGGAGGAGATATTCATAGGGGCAGGTTAGGCGTGATCGTTGGGAGGAGATATTCATAGGGGCAGGTTAGGCGTGATCGTTGGGAGGAGGTATTCATAGGGGCAGGTTAGGCGTGATCGTTGGGAGGAGGTATTCATAGGGGCAGGTTAGGCGTGATCGTTGGGAGGAGATATTCATAGGGGCAGGTTAGGCGTGATCGTTGGGAGGAGATATTCATAGGGGCAGGTTAGGCGTGATCGTTGGGAGGAGATATTCATAGGGGCAGGTTAGGCGTGATCGTTGGGAGGAGGTATTCATAGGGGCAGGTTAGGCGTGATCGTTGGGAGGAGGTATTCATAGGGGCAGGTTAGGCGTGATCGTTGGGAGGAGATATTCATAGGGGCAGGTTAGGCGTGATCGTTGGGAGGAGGTATTCATAGGGGCAGGTTAGGCGTGATCGTTGGGAGGAGGTATTCATAGGGGCAGGTTAGGCGTGATCGTTGGGAGGAGATATTCATAGGGGCAGGTTAGGCGTGATCGTTGGGAGGAGGTATTCATAGGGGCAGGTTAGGCGTGATCGTTGGGAGGAGGTATTCATAGGGGCAGGTTAGGCGTGATCGTTGGGAGGAGATATTCATAGGGGCAGGTTAGGCGTGATCGTTGGGAGGAGATACTGATACGGGCGTATGGATTATGAAGTGTCGAGCACCGAGATCTCTTCTTTCTTCCGATCTTTCGGTGCTAAATAATTCCCGAATCCCCGAAGTATTGAGAAATCGATTATCGTGTCGGTCAGCAATTTTTGCCGATCGATTTTATGCGAATTCCTCACATTATGACATCTCTGAGGAATAATTATTGCGAATATTATAATCTGCAATAATTAATATTATAATAAATTAAACTGTGGACAAAAGAGGAATATGAGAGGTTGGAATGTTGGTTATTTGACGATATGAAAGCTCTTTCATTGTGTGTAATTTTCCGTGAAATGATGGATATTCACAATACTTCAGTGGACATAAAGTCCTCTAATTAGCGAAATTGTGCGCTAATTAGCATTCGTCAATCGAGGTTGTCATTGGTCGGCGATCGTGGAGCCACTTCTATATCTTCGAGAACATAGTAAACTTGACAGCATAGTAAAAGACTCTGATAAGCACTTGCCCATTGTGCGACTTATCGCTTAATGAGTGATCCTTCTCGACGGAGTGATCCGAGGTCACTGTATTGCTTCTGTTGAATGCGTGGGGAATCTGATATCTCGATGGTGATCGTAAATTGTGAAGGTCGGGATTTTCGCCGTTTATCGAGTGATGAGCGCTTTTACAATGTCACTGGCAGTCGCTTCCGCAGATGACATGGGCAATCCAGCGATCGGTGCAGTGGTTGCGGGTCGCCGGAAGATGGACTCGGATCTCCATAATGGGATTCCAGCTTGATGAGAATATCATTAAGATACCGATCGATGGTAATGACGATAGGCGAACAGTTATTTTGATGATACCAGGTGATGTGTTTTTCAACTCTTGATCAGCAAGAAGAAGGCGGCGTATAGTACGCGGGGGGAGAGGGTGTAGAAGAGGAGGAAGATATTGAAACTGAGATAGGAGGGAAGCCAACAATGGCATGACAATACCTCAACTTGCCATTATAGGTGATTTATTTTCGATAGAATGAGGGAATCTCAAATATCGAAAGTGATCGCTGACGGAATAAGTTTTTCTTCAATTTCAGGTCAAATCCACCATCAAGTCATTTATTCTTGAACGGTTAGAGAATAAGATGGGCTCTATTCGAGTTATGATTTCGTTCGCCTCTTTGTCCATGATCGGTAGTTAATCGTTATTAACTTCTCAAGTTTTCTTAGTGCGGAAAAAAGAGCGGCGGCTGTGGGATATAGAGTGGATCATTCGGTCGTATCTCGTCGACGCGTTGATCGATTTTTTATCTTTAAGGGAATCCTGGAAATGAAGGTTTCTATGAATATTTTGCACAAGAGATTCTAATTAATCTGGAGAATCGAAAGCGGAAAACACTCCAAACGTCGTCGAATCAATATATCTTCTATACGATATCACATCTCAATCATGTACGTCTACCGGATGAGCTCGACGATAACGATACACATAAATCGACCGGTATATTTGAACGTTTTTAGCGTTTTTAGCTGTTGGAATATCACTTGAAAGGCCTAAAATAGATCTTCTCAATAATATATGAGCTATCTATCATTTTTATAGGTTTCGCATAATATGCGAATGATAGCCGAGAGATTCAATCCTGTGAGAAGCAAATTCACGACATTCACTCGGAAGAAGTTCCGTTTCGCATAGTTTATCCGGCATGAAATTAATCTTCTCTTCTCGAATATCCACGAATTTCTCCTCTTCTGAAGGATTTACGCCATTTTTCCCCTGTGATGTATTGTTTTTCCGGAAATTAATGGAAGAGATAATCGTCGAATAGAGGTGACCATGATCCATACTTTCACATTCATATCAACGGCTACTAGAATGTCGAATATAGTGGCAAGCCGACAGGTAGCTGAATTTCCCATAATTTTGATGGATTATTCAATTCATCAAATCTTCTTCATCGTATTCATATTGAAATTTCGCTGACGAGCAGCCGATAAAGCTGATTCACTCCATAGATCGATTTAATGTGGACGATCAGATTCGCCACAAAATAGATTTCTGTTTGGAATATCTGCCGAGAACGACTCGAATCATCATATTTGGCCATTCGATTGGATCGTATATTATGCTGAGGTTACTTTGAATTTTTTGTTTCACCGTTATTGGATGAGTGATCTGTAATGCGGCAGTTGTGCTCAGATTTGTGAAACCACTGCTAGACGTGGCTTTATTACAGTCACGGGTATATATCGTCAGTGGGATCTTCCATCTGATTCGTATTTTATTGGCGACAGCCAGCTGCCTGCTCTATGTTATCGCCTCTATCCTGCCGTTTCCTCTATCCTTTCCATCTCCAAGAAGTAGTAAATAAATGGAGATGCCGATAGAATCGAGAGAGTATGAAGTATGACGATCTCGTTAAACATTTTCGTATCATCGTAGATTGCATGTCCAAAGTGCCACCACATCGATTACGTAAACTATACGAAGTGGTGGAGAAAAAGCTGACTGTTCTTCATCTCATTTTGAGCCGAATTTGAATGTTGATGAGCGGATCGGTCACCATCTTGAGAGGGCTATGAGCGTTAAGATCCACTGCGCCAGGTTTAGTGGGATGCCGAATATGTGCAACTACACATACTTCACCTTTCATCTTTCCTCTTTTCGTCGCTGCAGTTGCCTCTCTAAGTAAAGGTCCACCAAACGGCAAAATGTCCTCTCGTGTGCTTCCCGCTTCCATCGTTGCCCCAAAACGGGTCTTCCTTGAGGTCACTTGTGGTCTCTTGAGAGCCACTTTGTTAACAACAATGTCCAACGCTTGCTACATACATTTCGTTTACCTCCTCACATACGCCCGTTCTTTGCTTCACTTCTTCGCTCCTCTTATGGCAACTCTGCGAATTCTTCTTCCAATAGCTCTCTCCGTTACAGCAAACTTCTCCCTTGTTTCCCAGGCATACAGCATTGCCGGCAATATAGTAGGATTAAAAGTAGATGCTGTGATGTTGATTGACGGAGCTGATTCGATGAGCACGGTGAGGTTATTACTGAAGGCTACCCATAGCGTCGTGGAGATCAGATCTCCTTGTCCGACTCCTTTATTTATTTTCTAGATGATGGATAAAAGCTTTATGCCAGTCGTGCTTTCTTCACCAATGAGTTTTGCGACGTCGACGCAAGCAAGTCGACTTCTATTAAAGAGGTCGTTTCCATAGGATCAAACGCTTCGCGATAGTTGGCGAAAACCAGATATACCGGGATCTGATATTCTTTGCTCTTCTCCAACAACTGACAAGGAAGGTGAATATGAATTTGAGTGGAGTATCCACTTTTGAGTGCAGCATGTTCTCTGCTGAGTTTCAGTTGATGGGATGAAGGCTGTAACAACAGTCTTGTGAGGAAGTCTCATAGCTGAGACAGGAGTGTTATCGGGCGAGAGTTGCAGAGGTCTCCTCGATCGCTTTTTTTCTTCAACGGCTCAGTTTTGGGAGCTGAGCAGTTTCTCGGGGTCATACCTATTTTTAGATGGAACGTGAATGATTCTGCGATTACCTTTTGAAGCAAACAACCTCAGCTTCCAGTTGCGTGGCAATTGTCTAGCCTGAACTTCTCGATGATAGCTTCTACCTCTTCCCATATTACAGCTCGATATCTCTGTACAATGTTTTCGTTTCCTCCGATTGCTGTGCCGGTACTCTCAACAGCAACAACGTAATGTGTCGGATACGTCTTTTCTTTGTTGGGCGGATTCCTTCACTTGCAAAGTCCGCTGCCTTCAGAATATTCGACCGTCAGCGCTTCTCCGAGTCCACTATCTTTTTTCGCTCTTCTGGAAAGAAATATTCGTGATGTTCGAGTGATTGCTAAATTCTGAAGTCTCCAACGCAGCCTTCGGCTTTGTTTGCCTTCCTTCCGATAATATCGTTGATGCCGTTATGAGTCACTGTGTAGGTTGATCTGACCTGCATGGCTTCTTCTAATTCTTCGTAGAACGGCTCAGTATCTTCATCAGCCCCATTCCGATGTTTGATTATTGTTTTGCGCTGATGTAAATGCTTGAATAATCTCGTTGTGCGACGTGCCGTCAGCCTCAGAATCAAAGCTGCAGTCGTTGGTGAAGTGAGGTCACCAAGAAAACTTCCTCATCCTTTGCCATTGCGTCACCAGATCATTGTTTCGTCTTGTTCCACAGATACCATTTACATCGGCGTTCAATTTGTCGTGACGCTAAGATAAGTGGCAGTTCTGGGATAAAGAGACAGGATTCTAACATTGTATCATGCAAGGAGACTTACCATTCCGTTATTCTTCACTCTTTGGTCAACCAATCCGGAATTCCCATTCCGAAAGGCGTTTGGATAATGTGTGTTCAGTTTCTTAGCAGGTTGACTTTGTGGCTGTGACATTCGAGGTGCTGGGCCTCTTAGCCGTACACCAGTGAATGCTTTGTTTCTCACTGAGCTGTCCCAACCATCATCCATCCAAGAAATACCCTCAAAGCAAAAATCAGTTTTATTTCGTAGTTGGCTCTCATAGCCTTTATCTATCAAAGGATTACCTTCAAGTCTGAGGGGGCTGTGTTCTTTTACATCGGCCCCTGTTCGCCGTGACATGAGTGCGTCTGCGGGTATTGTGACTTTTTATGTGAAATTGTTGCACCACCGTTAATTCAGCCACCATGCGCTGTTGGATTACGTCGCTGCTTATCCTCCCCCGTTAATGCAGTGTATTCACGGGTAACCGTCGTATCCGATGATCGTCCCCTCATCCACAATCTGAGGAAACTCTGGATGGCTTGCAGCTGAGCAGGCTAAGTTTCGGGATTGAGGATTTTAAATGCTGACAAATATCTCGAAATATTGGAAGACGGAGGTGATCTTAGAGAAGTTTCATTATGAAAAGCAGCTGACTAGTGAAGAGATATCGATAGCGTCGAGGGAACTATTTGCCGATGTTGAGGGCGTTTATTGTTTTGTTTCGTTATGTGAGATTGGTTCATGGGGAAGTTCCATTCAAGGACCGTTTCATGCGTGAATCACTTATCATGTATCGTCTCCAAACGGTCCTCCCTAAAATGAATCGACTTTAAATGAATCTTTAAGGTTATTATCGGAGTTGATGGAGAATAAATACAATGTGGTATGTGCGGTCGCGTTATTTCCAACAATTGAGAGGATGGCGGAATCGCCTAATGGACAACGCTTTTTGCCGATCCTTTACGTATGCTTTGCTTTTAGTTTCTTTATTTGCTTGTTTTCTCATTCAGAACTGCATTATTAGGCCTTCATATGTAGGCATATCTATGATAGCCGTTGTGGCATTGCTAGTGAAGATCTCCTTAGTTGGTTTTTATCAGCGTTAGTGGAGAAATTCTCGCTCGATTAATCTCTAATAACGCTTAGAAATATTGGGAACCCTTCATTTTCATACTGAAACATTTCATGTTCCTTGTTTAGGAAGCT
Organism: Parascaris univalens; assembly: GCA_037576465.1. NCBI lineage: Eukaryota > Metazoa > Nematoda > Chromadorea > Rhabditida > Ascarididae > Parascaris > Parascaris univalens. The sequence goes on along the minus strand of CM075173.1, from coordinate 142,741,524 downwards.
TGAGTTTTTGCGAAGAGAGCCACAAACGAAACCTTTCTGCGTCTCCGTAGATAGAATTTCTCGCCTCTTTCCGGCCTCATAATCAAAAATGCATTGGGAACTCACTCCTTAGAGGTTTTGAGGTTTGGTTTGTAGATTTTCTGAAGTTTTTCAGTGGGATGTGAAATTTTTGCTAATCAGCATAGACATTCGGCGTATGAGAATGTAATAATTTCATCCCTGATCTTCGAGTATTTATATGATCGGTTGACATCATTCCGGAATTATGAGAAAACGTCTACTTGTTGGCTTTCCTGATGCAGTTGGCTTGTTTAATTTTTTATTCTCAGCTTGAGACTCAGATGAGAGATAAGCTTTTACTACAGGCAATAGCGATGGTACTCAACGTTACGATAATTCTTTATCTTGCTGAAGAATTTGTATAATGAGATAGAGGCAGAAGATGAAACACCCTAGGAATCATCCATAGTATACCATCCAGCAGTGTAACGGAGAAAGGATCATATGGGATATGCTGGAGACCTCACACCACACCGCTTGTATTGTCTTCTGATCATTTAGCTTTTGAGCTTCTTAGGCGGTGCGATATGATTGTTCCGATGGTTTAGTTTCATTCGTATTGAAGTGTAGCTGAAATGCTTCAATTAGTAGCTCATGTGACGGTGATTGGCGCAGTGATCGAAGTTTTTAGCACTTGTCTATTAACTTGAATGTATCTAATACTTAATTATTCGGTGTTTTGCACCTCAATATATTTTACAGCGTTTAAATGCAATCGACAGTTTATTGCCAGCCCTATTATTCTGGCTGAATTTGCTCCCGATTGCCCTCAAGAGATGGTTATGTTCGTGGTACTTAGGTGCCGATAACGCGCCCAAATGTATAACGGAGAGTGCGGTTGAATTACTCGATGTGAACGTCTTACGCAATATCATTTATATGTGTATTGACGAGCTAAAAACTGTATGGTACTTATTCGATTCCCTTGCATACTTATATCGCTTTTCGAGGTTGTCGTAGTTCTGAATGAAGTCTTTGGTCTTTCAGGGTCTTCGTTCATTTAGAGAGATACTCAAAGAGTAGAGATTGAGACGATTGTGAGCTTTCATCTGAGAATTGCCTTCATTTTAAATGTATATGGGAAAGGTGTTCTTAGAAGTTCGTTTTACGAAGCTTTCACGCTCTATATTCCTATAGAGAGTACGCTTATGCAGTTGATTCACTCGTGATAGTCTTAAAGGAACTTGAGTAGTTCATTTTAGATTTTCGTTTTATTCGTCAGTTAGTGAACTTTTTTAAGGTTTACTTCATTTGAGAATGAAGATTTCGTTGTTATTCGTTGGATATTTTCTCTAAAATATGGGGGGTTTTATTGGGAATAATAATTCTTTCGATAGTAAGCATGTCGTATATGTTTAGCTCACTCTTATGCTCTCATCATGAGCTTGCACTAAGTAGTAGAAGACAATAGTCAACGATCGAGTCATTGCAGTGGATTGCTATCCAGGTTCGGATATTATTGGTGTATTTCGGGACTTTTTTCTCGAAATTTACTTGACTCAAGAAAGCATTCATTACGAGTAAATGTCTCTTCATATCACTACCATTTCCGTTTAGCTGAAGTTATGAGGTGGCATGAAGGTGAGGGTTTAGGCTCATCTCCTGCCCATCGGATACTGACGAGTGGATTTATCGTTGTCCTATGCGACTTGCTTCACCGTCCGCGTCCCTCGGTAGGACATAGCAGAAGAGTTTGATCGGAGCCCTTAAAACCGACAGCGTACTAAGCGAAACTGAACGATGAATGATTCATTTCGACATCAGTCAACAAAATGTGAGAACAACAACATAGTGAATAAACAACTAATTTTACTGTTATATCGATGTTTTGCTGTATGTTTATTTAATTGTTTTTTTTTGTCGTCGTGAACTATTTGTACAGAGGATTTCAGGTAGGCAAATTAGACGAGTCTTTTATAAAATATACGAATTGTGTTCGTTTTTATTATGGCCGAAAGGATAATTGGTGTCCAATTAGACTCGGAAATGAAATGAAGAGAAGACTAGGAGAAGGTGAGCTTGGCTTTTTGTTTTTCTTTGTCCACATTCTTGAATCATATATATATATATATATATATATATAGTCTGTTAACAGCAGTAGTATATTAGCGTTAGGAATCACATTAATCATAAAACAATTCTTGATGCTCTATGGTTGCCTTTAATTCAGTTAATAATGAACGTTCTAGTAGGCGTTATTTGAGGATGCACTTTCGTATGATCTTTAGTATATGCATGTTGGATTACTATTGATGACGTTTCCATTTGGCTTTTAAAGTTTTTGGAGGCGATTTGTGTCGTCCGTTTCAGATTTTGTTAAAATAGATGATGCAAATTGTGAGCATGCCTTTGTGATCGCCAACAACGAAGTAGTGGCACGTAAGGTACTCGATTGGATTCTCCGCTGATCCTTTTCCTGCTCGATCCGATCGATCAGCGATCTTACATCTCATCATCGTCCAACAATATTTGATCTTTGTCGACATATACGAGTTAGTATTTTCAAAATTTTAACGCTTTAGAACGCACAGGTGGATATCGAATTATTCCACCACTCCTATTAAGATGATAACAAGGATTGGAACTCAACAGCCGTTATCATACAACACCGCGTAGATTATCGCTTAGCGGCGAAATTTTCGAAGGATGTTCACCTTCCTGGATTATCTCTTAAGGAGACATGCAAAGGTTGTTTGTTCATCATCTCGGGCGTAGAAGGTGATTTCTGAATAACCCGCATTATGCTTTGATAGAAGAGAAGATGATCCATACATCACAGTCCACATCCTTTCCGTTTTTCTCTGATTTTATTGTCTTTCATCCAATTTACTGCCTTTCATCTAGGTTCTCTGAGGGCTTTTTTATTCATAACTTTTCCTTAATTTTCATAAGCACTCCTTCCAGTTGTAATCCTCCATTTACTGTTCTCTAAGCACTGTTATTTGTTCCTGATTTTGTGGTTGATTGTCGTGAACAAGTTGAGGTTCATAAGTAGACGACAGAAAAGAAAACAGCAAGATCGCTGATCTACTGGGGGGGGGGGGGGGGCAGTAGAGTAAAGAGTCTGTAGAATAAAGTTTAGAAATAATGTTAAACTAAACCAGAATGTGCTCGCAAACAACGTTGAAATGCTACAAATACAAGAACGTTATAGGAAATGGCCTGAGTAGCGGGGTGGGTCTTTATTGAAGCCATTAGCTAACGAAGATGCGTCTCCGTAGTAAGGGATCGTCAAGCCTCAGTATCATTGAAGAGCGATAATATCGAGAAATTGTGAGGAGCAGTTGAACAATTAAACGACAAAAATGAAACTGCTGCCAGTGCGCGAGATGGGTTTGTACCTCTGCTGTGGCAAGAGGTTAAGTAAGATAGTTTAGTGAGTTGCTGCGTTGAGACGCATCTCAACTGATAGCCAGATAGCTCATTCGCATATCTTCGCAGCTTCGATATCTCTAAGCGCTTCGCTTTATTAGCAACATTCCGTTGACTTTCTTCACGTCCCACTCGATTGATTTATTATTTGTTCGAACTATTTCGCAAATTTCCCTCATTTTGTTTTCCCCTCAGCATTCTTATCGCTATAGCTGTATATCGAACGAGATTCCATAGCCTCATCTGCATTCATAAGCGTTTTTCCGATGTACAAATGAGAGTAATGAGTTGTTTATTTCGATGATATTTTTGACATATTAAGGTAGAAGCATTGAATGAAGAATTCACTTTCAACATTTTACGACAACAAATATTTCATCGTAAATTAATCGCCACCGGATTTCCCTAATTGGGAGAACTTTTCTTCGCTTCACGAACCGTTGCCCCGAACACAACGGACGTCTTCGTAATGGGGAGAGGAGGGGATCATATACGTACTGGAAAACATAATCTAGGTATGGAAGAGTTCCATCAACGATCAAACTCATCCGAGTGGCATGAGGCACTCGCTTGCGAAGTGCAGTTAATGAAGTGAATTTGTATCTGGAGTTTCTATAATTCCAAGGCCTGAGGCTACTTTTAGTAGCTCTATATAGTCGGCTTTCGTGCCCGAGATGAGTTGTTGCACCTTATGAAATGGTTGTTCTGGCTCATCCGGTTCATCCTTATTGCAGAAGTCCGTATTGCAACAGCAGAAAGTTCCGTAATTTCGCTTTGAATTGATGCCAGTATAGGGTACATCTGGAGCGCACCATTCAAAATGCGCCTTTAGTGTTTTTGAGGTTCTGTTAAAATAACTCGATGGCTGTGAGACGTTGCTACTGATGAGCAGCTGAAAAGAAAAAAGATTAATTGATAAGGATTCACTTGGTATATTCTCGGGATACTTTTCGTAGGTTTCGAATATGACAGTCATGATGCTTGCAACGGCGTTGAAAGGTATCATTCAGAAATCGCTCATCGATTCGAATGCAGCGATACCGTTGAAAGAGGGGAAGGAAGAATCCTAATCTCTTTATTGCTAGCATTGGTTGGTACCTTTCGATGAAGTGAAATAAAGAATTTTTGAATGTAATGAAAATCAACACCGACCACTCATCAAATCATAGATATGGCATCGCTTTCACTATAATTAGCAGGAAATCGATAATGGGTAGGTGAACTTTGAGCGGTAGAAATAGATAAAATAATTTTGTGAAGCGTATACTCGAACCGTTAAAGTAGCGCTGATGGATTTTACTACAAAATTGGCGAACAGAGATCGTAGACTTTAATTAGAAATCCTCTGAATAATTCCTTATACAATACTGTAGAAGTGATACAATACTATAACGCTGTTGAGGACTGAGAATGTGTCATGAATTAGGAAGTTTTCCGTCCGATGTTCGATTAGGATCGGGATTTCCGCGCAGTGCTTACGTCTAGAAGCGATATAGCAGAACGAAAATGAATCAATCGACCGTGAAGGTCGACCTGCTCTCGAAAGTGAGAAGTTTGGAATTAGTGATCTCATTGAATCCACAATCCGCCAGTGAAGAGGAACGTTTTCTGCGGTTATTTTCGTGAAGAACCACTTTACTGAAGCATTTAACGCTCATTGCAATGAATTGCTTAAGCGATGAGTTTATTCGACTGTAAGGGTGATAACCGAATATTTCATTTTCTAGTTTCAAGTGAAGTGAACGTGGTACCACCTCGAAATCATTTCATATGAGCGATTACTAAAGTGGAATAATACGTCGAATAATGACGGCCCAATTCATTTCATTCAATGTCAGTGAAAGTGAAAAAAATAATTCCAGCCGGCAGCCTCCGCTTACTGTGAAATTACATCAAGCTATATGACCTCTGAGAAACATTTCCGCCTTCTTTTTAATTAATAATGCATTCACCTGCTTGATGTGAATGCATTACTAATTGAAAGCGCTACTTTAACAATTTCTGGTTTATTTTGGTTTATTCTGGTTCATTTTGGTGTATTCTGCTTTATTCTAAATTATAGAATGTTGTACACATTCTATAGTTTAATATTCGAATATTCTCTCTCTTTTGCCACTTCATCCATGATCCACCAAAGCATCACTTTGACAACGAAAATTATATTCTTGGACTTCATTTCAGGAAGTTTGCTCGTATCAGAGATATTCAACTTAAAGGGTCAGTTCCTAAATAAGTAACACATTTTCAATGGTAATCATTATTGTAATCTTATGAAATCAACGGTTTACGCACCTCACATAAGAAGACGTGATCACATCCACGATTATATAAATTATCAGCAGTTGAAACATCTTGAAAGAAGCAATATCCATTAGGGCCACAATCTTCCTCCTGTTTCGTATCTCGAACATTTGAATGGCATACAACCGCATTCGAAGATTGCAACGACGCAGCTATGACCACACATATCCACTAAAGGTATCATTAATTGTCAAAGCGATGTCAGTCGCAGAAATTCTTTGCAATCCGTACGCGAATCCGATATACGGCAGACGAGCCATCTTATCACTGCCGCCTAATCTGTTGATCCATGCCGCCTAGTCTTCGACATTCCAAGGGGTACAAGTTATATGCAGCAAGTTTGCTAATTGTTTTTGAGAGGTCTTAAGTTCAAACCGTCAGAGTGAAAAGTAGACACGTAAACACTTGGGCTGGACACATTCTTATGTTAAAATAAGTAGAAAAGTTATAGGAAATAAAGGTATGTACAACGAACAGAAACAACCCCATAGAGAGTTTCCCCGTAAAGAATCACATGACTCCGAATCGAAATCGCCAATCCCCGAGAAGAATAAAATGCCGAACCGAGATCGAGAAGAGATCCGTCGCCGCCATTCCAGTTGATCGTCTCCGCTATGACTGAAGAGAAGCTGCGACATCATTGCAAGTCTGTCTCATAATTTATGCATTTAACATCGAAAAAACTAAACCATTGAAACGAATGAAATAAAAATATAATGAATGGTTTATGCATTATTTACATAAATGAATAGTTTATATATTATTTACATAAATGAATACACCAGTTGCAAAATGGATATATTATTGGCATGTTTCTTCTATGGATTCGTAATTTATGATATCAGTGAATTCGACGATAGCACGGAAGCCTTATTTAGTGAGACGTGCATATGGCTCAGTTGCTCTGGTGGAAGTGATAGAAAGGAAATGCTTTAAGAGTGAATAAAAGCAGGAAATAACTTGATCAACTTCGATAATCCAATGAGGCACAATAACTGCGGACTCCAGCTCGAATATGCCGAATCGGTGGGATTACATTTCCATATGCATTGCACAACATCATTTTCTGAGCACTACGATAAGGGCACTTGCAGAGGACGTTAAACATTAACCTTTCCTAGAAATTTAAAATAGGACGGTTTGTAAATGCGCCATCAAACAATGCCTATCACCAACGAAGAGCGAAGCGGTTTTGCCATAAAACGTGGATTATTTGTCGATTTACGGAAACTGATGAGTTCTATGATGTAGCAGAAGGAGGATCAGTAGGGCCAATTGATCTAGAACGGACACTTTGGTTGTGACTTTCGATATTCGTCCATCAATGAAATTTTTAACCCCAAGTATAATTCCTGTCTTAAAAATCTCAATGATATTCTCAATAAATGGACAAATTTAGAGCACAAAGCGCATGAAGGTGTTTTGGAAAGCTGAGATCGACACCAGCGCTAGCGATCCTCCTCTGCTTTCATAGGAGAACGCAACCTCATTTGTACAGTGAGCCATTTTATTTGTCATTCATATTTCAATTTCAGTGGGAAAAACTCAAGCAAATTTGCATCAGCAATGAGGTGGGTTTTTGAACCTCACGTTCACGGCGAGAATTAGCGTACCACTTCTTATCCGGCATGAAATAACTTTGAAACTGATAACGTAGCAGTTATTCTTAGCGCTGCATTTGGTACATTCGTTATACAAACGAATAGCGAATCTTTCTCGCAGAATTTAGAGAAAAACCATCTGGGAGATGAGTTATCATTGAATTGTTCCTAGCGAATTGCCTGAAGTTTACTTCCTATGCCTGAAAACAAACGAGGGAAAAATGAATAAATCAAAGCCATGGACATTGTGAAAGCGAAGATCATCGACAACGCCATATGCTGAAGCAACGCTGTCAATGCATGATGCCTTATATGGACATTCTGAAGAAAGACTTTAAAACACTGCAGACTTTGAACTCTTAATGAATTCATTTGCGTGCAGTCGAAATGGCTTCCATGTAGAAATACTGCAATATTCATTTCAGATCAAATAGAGAAGCGCAAAAAAATGGAATGTTTTCTGCGCTCTTCATTCCACGAAAGTGATCTCAACAGCGTCAGTGAAGGCAGTAGATCTCAGCCACTATGTTCAACGTGTAACTGAAAATAATGAGACCGTTCAGCCATCATTTACGTTTCTGACGACCACACAAAAATGTTTGAAAGCCCGTTATAACTGAGGCATTCACTACTGCATGAAACAGGTAGTCATGATATCTGTTTAATAAACTGTTTGCAGTGACCGACGATTGCGAAGGAAGCACGATCGGGGTCCCCATATAGCTTGCACTAAAAACCGCGATACGGAAATTCGTGAGCGATATTAACCAAATGGTGGTTTGTCGCTTCCATATGGCTAAAGATGTCTCACCGCCTTTCGTTGTGTACTCTAATCTTACGCAATTCCGAAAATTGCATTATGCATCCATCGCTATGAATTACTTAATTCCCCAACGTGGTATGTTTGATGTCGGCACAAATATATGTTGGAAAATATTCATTTCATGCATATTTACAATTCGTACTCTGCATATAATTACACATACACACGTTGAAGAGGTGCGAGTTTAAAGGTGGGATGAATGAATATATGCGATCTTATAAATAATCTTCATAGGCGAGGTGCTTAGCAGTTGTATTCTCCCACGACAAGCGAGGAACAAATTTATTCTTACTGAAATGGCAATTCTTCGATCACTTCACGTTTCTCTCAATTCGATACTCTTTTCGGATGTACGCCAAGAATTGCCGGGACTCTGAGTTTGTGCTAACTTCTTGCTAACGCATTTAACTCTGCGAATTTGTCGTATCAGATGTCAGCGATGTGTACTCTTCACTTTTCAAAGATTCTTCATTCGCCGACATAGTTGGGGGCTTTTTTTCGCTCCTGATTGATGCCGTTGAAGCGTTCGCTTTTTCATAGCAATTCTCGGTGATTTTGTTGTGTTTAATATTTGTTCTTTTCTTGTTTTTTTCATTCATATTTCCTTCGAAGTTTTCGTTTTTCATCGCTTCTCCAGCCTTCTTATTAACTCCATAATTCAACTTCGGGAAATTGCTTCGATCCACAGAGGCGTTTGGAAGCCAACTAAACTGAGAGTATCTCTTCACATCCGTTTTAGGATGCGAAACCGACTGAGAACATTTTGAAGTATTTGATGATCCGAAATAACCTCTCGTAAGTACCGGCTGAGAATTCGGCCTCTTTGAGCGTTGTTTTGAAGAATGTGCATGATTATTGCTTTGAGAGCCTTTCCCTTTCATGTCAACGAAACTGAGCGAATTCTCAATCGCTTCCTTTCGACTAACTGAACGGCGTTTTCGATTGCTCGCTTTTCGCTTCGCATTTGAGAATCTTTCGAATGGGTTCGCTCGCATAAAGCCGAAAATGCTCGACCCAAATTCCTCACTACTATTACTGTCTATCTGCAACGAAACAATAAAGCTAACAAATTCGAGATTTCATTACCTATCAAAAGTACTACACGAATTCTCTCGTTGAATACCTTCGAATTTCATATGAATGAAGCCGCTGGATTTTGGAGGTTTATCAGAAAGTGATGAAACTGATGCATCACACTATACATAGTTCGTCATTTTAGAGCTTTTCACTGCAATCATGATTTAGTTACTATGATCAACAAAAGTTATTTATTTCTCATATTTTCCATAGCAGGTTAGCTCAATTTTTCCAGAACCTCTCTTCGAGTAGCAACGTCACAAGGAAAGCGAAAAGTTTCTGTAGTAAACCGTTACTTCGAATCATAAAGATCGGTATGATATCCTTCGTTCGACTCGCCGTAACCTATTGAACAAAAATGTTTTGGGCTTGAATTTCACCACAGTCACAATTCTCTCACTCTCGAAGTCGTAATGGGCATCAATCCATCGGTACAATGCCGCTGAATTCTGCATTTCTCAATCAGTTTTTCTTCATTAAGAAAAATAGCCTACTATTGCTATGCCTTCATCATTAAAGTTATGTCACATGAGAAAAAAGCACAACAAACCGAAAAGCTCATCGGCTCGCGTAGCTGCTGAGGTGCTCGCCTGGTTATTGCATAAATTGGATTGCGATTCGCCATATATCGGGATCTATCATTATCAACCGTCTCAACACCTCTAAAGCACAATGCAACATTTATAAACTTCAGTTAATTTAATCTGTAAAGAAAGGCAAGAACGTAAAACAAGAAAAACGGTACAATTTTGCAGCTGATGCTCACAGACGTATATACATATTTGGTTCGCCTGACCATCCGACCGTTCGTCAAGGGTTGATACCGATCTATCGAATCACAATCTCATTTCCTCTCAACTTCATAGCATTTCAAAAGTCGGGTAGATTTAAAATGTGTAAATTTAGTGGGAACTGCTTAATTTTGATGTTTTGCTCTGAAATGAAATATCTTTGGATCAACGAGGAATGCATCAGTCGTACGTAAAGTTTAGATGATGATAATCACTGATAGTGATTTAAACACTCGCTGACAGTACTATACACTGAGATATACAATTAGATGGGTATAATAGGTGCTTTTGTTAACATTCGACCACCTATTCACATAAGTGTGCTTCTTAATTCATAAAATTACCTTCGAAAAATTATTCCAAAATGGATGGTAAAATCATTGCTTATGATCATTTTATCTCGTTTATTTTGTAGAATAACAAAATGAATGTGCAATAAAATTGCTATTTAATGCATACGTGATGCTAGATTCTTGTGTGGAAGAAACACTTCGCAGATGAACACCGGGCAAATTTACACGATGTGATCCCGATTGCACGGGTGATATTTGTAACAACGAATCATTACTGCGTATCTTTCGTGGAAGATGTAATCTTATCGAATGCTCAACCACACCTCGCCGACTGACATTGGCAGCTGCAAGATGACTGCTTTCTTTCGAATTATGGAACAATTATCATTTGACTTTTGGAAAATGCATTTTACATGAAATCATGAAAAGAATGCGAGCGGAGAGTTTCTTTTATGAGGTTAATAAATCTATGATCAATGACGCTATTGAACATGTAAATTAAGATAACATATACATGTGCGAGCATCCAACGAAAGCAATTGCGAGGAACAGCTCGAACCTATGAAAGCAACATGAAAACGCTAGTTTACCTCATCTCAAAGCAATACGGATCGAAAAGTACTTTTTCTGGTAAATCATCAATGAGGTTCAAGGAATCTTCGCATTGAATTCCTTTTATTATTTGAAAAAGCTTGTCCTCTCCGTCACCTTGTTTCGCTCTTCTATCCGGTTACCCGCGATATCGTTCAGATTCCAACGATACGTACGGATAAAATATGAATTTATTATGCCTTCAATGCTACAAGCTCAGATCAACGATTCACTGCATACTTTAGGCAGGGAACTTGTTAGTTTGGTTAAGTTTACTTCAGTTAACTTCTTTCTCCGCGCTTAGGACTTAACATTCATTGTTAATTAGTTCCATTCTATAATTACAACTAGGGGCACTCATTTGGAGCAAGAGAACAATGGACTCAACTGGCATAATAATACATCCTCGTTCAAGCGGTTTATTCTTGTGACAGCATTGCAATCCGGATAGCGTCACCGCGAAGATAGTGAATGCAATAACATACAACGAGTTGGCATTTATCATGTTGACCATCTGAAACGCATTTCTCTGTAGTTTACTCAAGTAATCCACAAGTTCCGACCACCTTTATTGGAAGCTTTTTTTACTGACACAACCATGACATATAAACGTGACGAGTGTACAGGCAGATAAGCTTCTCCACAGCGTCACATTATGTAGTCCTGTAGAAGTGTTACTCTTAACAAAATAACAGTAAATATTCTAAAACGCGAGGAAAACAACAAAATTAGGAAAATAGAAAAAATAATAATATTAAAATTATACAGGGAAATACGGACGGATATCTTAAAAGAGCACCAAAGAAGGCAGAAGCAAATTTGCCGAGAGTGTAGAGTCGTCGAAATGCAGGTAGCCGGATGCTTCGCTTAGGTTCACTCGAACTAGCGTTATGGCGTTCATCCTCAGACAGCAGAAATAGTTCTGTGATAGAGTAAATGACGCTGTATGGTGCCATTACGATCAGCAATAAAGGCTTATTAGGAATGATGGTTAAAGACTGCTTGCATTGAAAGGGAAAAAACGCTGAGGCGATATCAGCAATCATGCTATCGTTTGCTTCAGAGAGCAATGCTCAATTCGACGCATATTCTCGGTGGTGATGGTGCAAAATCTATCTGCAATGGTTTCCATAGCCTTTCTTTCCAGTGAGTATATTGAAGTGATTAATTTGAGCTCTTAGAGTGCACTCGACTAATAAATTAATTAATAAGTCGATTTTCTTCATTTAATTGAAACTTCAGCTTTATCAGACGTTAATTAGCACAGATTCTATTCTCGGCAACCTTTTTTGCATCAAGTTACCGATTTAACATATTACGAATCGTACACTATTCGTTGGCTCTATGTGAAGAATTATGCAACTACAAGCGGACTTGCACAATCTGCTACAGTTATGCCGGCAACCATAAGAGGCCCAAATTTGTACTGAAAAGTAAATCGAATATTTCAACTGCCTTTACAAGTAATCCTGGAAAATTAGAATATGTTAATGTTTCGGATGGCATTCAACTATCCTCGAATGATACCGGTGCTCCCAGAAAACAATAACGTTATCATCAAACAGCGTGCAAAAAAAACTATGACTATTAGCTTTTTAACATATTTGATGTTAGGGACAAGGCCTTTATAACGTCTAAGAACCCGCTGTGGAATGATGAGCGCCATTCGAACATTTGCAGTTTCGCGACTTGGATTAACAAAGAGTACACCAGCAGATGCATCATCAGAAATGCGGGGAAAAAATGAGGCAATAAAAGCTGGAGAGATCGCACGAGATTCTCCAGGTACACGGTTTCCCAAAAAGCTGATGTGATGAACAGTTTGGTGTATAATCACAAATTAAGGAGGAAGCTACATAAGTGTCCATGGAAAGAACAAACGATAAGAAATAACTTCGCAAGCAATGAAAGGCCAAGCATGATTTCATTTCACTGGATTAGGTGCAGATCAGATTACGATCACGCATAATCTGAAAATCACTGCAGAATCCTGTATCAGCCGGACGTAAGACGCCCAACAGAATGAATAGATGAAATTGAACAACTGGCTATACAAGGTGACAAAGGTGGATTCCGATGTCCGTCACCGTTGACAGCCGTTGCATCGACGGAGTGAGAAGAGAGTTGGGAAGACTCGCTCCCACGTTCTGATACTTGTGAGGCACAACTTCAGTGTGAGTCAGATTTTATTTGTTGACGCAATTTTCTTTCTTCGGCCGAACCCACCAATAATACTTAACGATTCGAGAACTTTTATTCTAGCATCATGTGCCTCTCAAATTGTTATTAGTGAGGAGTTTCTGTGCAATTTCGTCGGTTAAGGTCGGGATAAAATGACCCCCATCCATGTCGAAATACTCTCTTCTATTTATCTGAAACAGTCTGACTTCCATCCACAATCAACACCCTCTGACGGCATTTCAAGAGACGTTACATCATATGGAGCTCCATGTGTTAAAGCAACATGACTTTTCCTGTTACCTGGTATGCTGACATCAGGGCCTCTACAAACATCCAATCGAGCGTATAAACTCCTGACGAAACCAAACGAGAGAAATATCACGGAAAACGAAGACAAACGAAACCAAGACGCCCGCTTCAGCTGAACGCAAATCCTAAAAATGATGCGTAGACCCATTTTGGTTGCAGCTTGCTCCAACACATGAATATGCTAGTCGGTTTGAATGAACTAAATAATGAGGAGGAAGCACCGCCGCATGATTGAAGGACGAATGCACTAATCCTAACAAACTTTTTGTATCTTACTTGCCCACCTACCAAATAGTTAGAATCACAGATATATCCGTTAAACCACAAGTTAGTGGGAAGACATATGAGGAAATCGAAGTGGACTTCCGAATCAATCTTTGTACTACTGCAATAAGCCTTCTGTCACGCTCTTTTTAAGTCTACACCATTATATAAGTTAATGTACTAAGTTAGCTGGCCGGAGATGAATTTTTCGGAGGACCATAGCGATGGCAGTAACTGCTTCAAAATAAGAAGTTCACTCTGATACTGCTGCCTATAAGTGGACACAGCAGACACAAACTCAGCAAGAATATCGACAGATCGACATACAACAATACCACTTAGCAAATGCTGTGTATAGCAACATTGAGTCGGTGAAACGTTTGTGCTAAGAACGATTTGAAAGCTGAGAATAATATGAGGGAACTTTCGTCTACTTGGGTTATAAACTGTTGTCATCACATATTTGCGCAGAGCATCACAATCACATCACACTTCAACGATGGCTGCATTACCCCACACTGAGTTGACAGAATATTGCACTCATGTGCTACAGGTAGGAAGATCTTCCTCTATTGCATACAGAACGAGGGCCATTGTAGCCAAGTTACACCGTAATCCGCTCAGATGTTCGAAGCAACAATTTTAATGACAGTGATTTATTTCGAAATTACCTGTAATGAAACAATTACAACAGAAAGCTTGGAAATACTTGAAACTACATCTTAATGAAGTTCGTTTTTTAGCTTATTGATGGCATTGCCAACTTCAGACTTCATGAACTCCTTCATCTCATTGCGAACATCCTCCGACAAGGAATTCATAAATGCTTTTATCTGTTGTGAATGCTGCTCAGCAGTTTGCCCTTTATCTTCGACTATTTCATCGATCTTGGCGAAAGCTTCCTTTGCCGCATTGCTAAGTGAAGAATTTGCGATTGCCTTCTTCTTCTCGGCAAACATCGACTGTAACTTCCTTTTCGCCTCATTGAATTGTGACTGAAAAAAAGCGAACTAATGAGTGATTCATTCGGATGCCTACAATTGAGGTAATTTCTCTATGAGAGCAAGAGTACTGAGACCTGCGAATTTAAACTTTCTCTTCATAGTCTCTGGCATCACTATGTTTTTAGCATTCGCTAACTCAAATGACGACTCAAGGAAACTGTAAATCCATTCAGTGAGGCACAAAAGAAGTTGGAAAATGGTCCGGATGCAATCACGTCTTCCTGGGACGGCTTCCTGTTATGAAGTGCGGAAGTATATAGCATTTTTTAAATGAGGGCTTCCCACCAAACACAACGAAGTGATCCGTGCCCTTTGTTCCGGCTAAGGGGACTGCAAATGGTCGTAACAATGGAGGCAGCAAAGTGCACACATGTGAATCAGGAGAATGCCACAGGAAACAGCTTACAAGGGATACTAACCTGAATCTGCTCCCCTTGCTCGGCTGCCCATTTGTTGAGCTCGTCCTCAATATTTGCCATGCTAAGAGATTTGTTCGCAATTATTGCCTCAAACTGCTGACGCGCTTCCTCAGTCACCTCTGTAAGAAATTTAGGCTGCAGCGCTTGCCATGTCTTAGGGCACGGCTCAATCGGCGGCAAGGTCGTTGGTTCATCGCCTTCCGCCCGAATGCCATAGAATGATATGGCCGCAAGTGTAAGGAGGATAGCTGCGTACATATTGGCCACAGGTGTTGATCGAACTTCTCGAAAATCGACGGACTGATGTTGAGCGACAGTTCAGTACTGTTTTATACTGTCGTATCAGTGATTATTGCTTTGAAATCTCCTCATTGCTTCTTCGTTCTATTGCTAAATTATCTCGCAAAAAGGGGCAGCAGCACTTTTTAATTCAGAAAATCCGGAAATAATCTCAACGCCAGTCTGAGGACGCCGGATTTTTCTGTCGCCATTCGAAGCGAGAGGATTATTCGCACGAATTTAATGATGAGAAATAAAAAGATCAACACCATCGATAACTGCATTTCGTTCGACAGACGTACGCCGATCGTCCAATAAACGCGAGTGTTTAATGAGAGATGAGGTGTTAATTATTATTGGCATTTGCCGGTGCTCATATATTGCTGTTGTCGAAATTGTTCCGTAAAAACTGTAAGCGAATGGGAGATTCGTGGATAACTATTAACAAATGTGTGACGCTATAAAATAAAATAATGGTGAAATTTAGCATTGATCCTACTCACTTGCACCAACCCTAGTCAACTGCATTGGGCGGAAAGTAAGCTCCAATCCTGTATTTCTCTCTAGCGGTATCCTTTCAAGATTTTATGTCGCACGAGCCGAGGATGATGAGGGGGCCACTATGGTGCTAATAAGTATGATTCTACGAAACTTCAAGCACTCGAAACGAAATTCACCGCCGAGGTGAAAGAAGAAGCATTTATCAGAGACTGATGATAAGCTCAGGAAACGGGCAGTCGAGCAGGGAGAGCAGATTCAGGTTAGTAACTCTTTCGCACTTATTCGCGTAATCATTTTCTATGTGCTTCATATGCGGTAGCTTTCATGCATCATTGTGGGGATTGCAATCTTTTATTGGCAGTATTTGCTGCAGATCACTTTTCCGTCTCATACCTGACGTCATCGTCAGTCCTCGCCTCCATGTTTCACTTATTTTAAGCAGCTAGGATTTCATCTTTCTGTATGCACGAACACATCAACCATCTATGACTATTTTCAGTTCCCCGATAACTTACTGCATTGCCTTTGCAGTGGCTCGATTTTTCTATACCATAGGAACATATCGACCACTTTGTCACCTCTTAGTGGATGAGAACTTCACGACGATCCATGGCGCTTTTATGCGTGCGAGAAAGCCGGATAACACTTTTGCTCTTTTCAGTGAGAATTTGAAGGCACGAAATGGAAGCAAGGGTTCGACGTTCGAAGAGATGGAATATGCAATAGGAACATCATCCTCGCTCAGCGATGCGACAAGTTAAGCGTTTGCCAAGATCGGTGAAACAATAAAGCCGATTATGGATTCCTCCTTTCGAAGACGCTCGCAATGAAAAATGGAGGAGTCTATGAAGTCGATAGTCGAGAATTTCTTTAATCGCATTAAGAATAAAGTTCACTAGTCTATTTTCCGCATTTCGCTATTAATGTAATATGTGAATAATCGTTGTTTGTGCAATATTCAAAGCCGGGACGGCTACAATTTCTATTGATTGTGTGCAATTCGTCAACATATATGCCGGGATGAAATTTGTATTCCTGAGCGATTATGATCCACAACTAATCCTGAAGGATTCCTTCAGGATTATTTGTGGATCATTGGAATCAACAAGCAGCAGCCATCAGTCGGTACCTTGTGTCAACATCAATAAAGAGGTGGAGAAGAGAGTCGACTGACGGCGAGCGTTGTGAGAAATTCAACCAATGATTTTCGTTTATCGAGGTGGAATTCTATTGTCAGTTGGTTGCCATATTTACTAAACTATCTTATCATATCACATACAATAATGGCAATAATAAGTCATATCACCATTCCGGTGAATTTTTCCGATCCTCCAATGTTCTCCGCAAGAATATTTGATCTCATCCGCCCGACCTTCAACTAGTGTTCTCTGTATATGAACGTCTCTTTTGGGATCGTCAACAATAGCACGATGCCCGAAAATATGCTAGTTGTTCAGCTGCTCTTTCAATGAGTCTAGCTAGTGCTTGCTCTCGCAACGGAAACTCTGAATCGTCTGCGAGAGAGGAACTGTGTGCGTTCGCCGTGTGGAACTCGTCCCGTATATTCGGTGGTGGCGAATGTTGTTGGGGTGGGTTTTTCGCTCATGAGAGGATGATATAAAGTTTACGTTGTGAGGACATCGATCGGTCTCATATCCGCGGCGGATGAAACGGCATGATGGCCAAAATGCAGTGCGTGCTTATTGATGAGGTTATTGAGGATGCATATGCTCACTGTAGAAGTCATGTCGCAGTAAAGGGAACTTCAGAGTCGCGAACCGATAGGACGTCATTGCGAAATGTAGAGGTGGGAGGCGGACATCACCGATAGACGCATAACGTGATCCTAGAGGTGATTGAGGTGCTTTGTGGCGGTGTTGTGAAGTCGGGAGGAGGGCGGGTTTCCATCGATTCGTTGGCTTTCTCCTTTAGCTCGAGGGAGGGATGTACGTACGACCACATTTCAACGTTTCGTCTAACGTTGTTGTGTTGTTCGTTTATGGAATAATTATGCAGCGACTTCAAAGAAAGCGTTGAAGACATCGAGGAAATTATCACTCCACAATCATTTGATGCATTATAGGTTTTTGAGCTAATCAAAGATGGCTGATGACGATGATTATGAAGGTGAGATGGACGGTGATGAGTATGGGGAAGAGGAGCAGATGGATGATCTGGAGCTCGAGGGTGCCGAAGACGATGCCGAAAGGGTACAACTAGTCGAGGTACGTTCATCAGTTACCGCTTTTAGTTCACATTTTGTGATTGATATCATTGTTGGTATTCGCCCGCTATTTTGTCTCTCATTCGGTCGTCATTTTCCGTCGATTCGACGATCATGCCAAGGTTTCTTTATCATATATCGGTTTCTTTGCTAGGCTCATTTTTGGGACAGTTCTATTCCAAAGAAATATTCTCCACATGTATGAACATAGATGGGATTTTTGTGGTGTGGAAGAGAAGAGGTTGAACTATTCTCTCGGCGAATTTCATCACAACGACAATCGATGATCAAACAGCAATATGGGCACTGCTAATTCAGTGAATATAATAACAATCTCATATAGTTTCCATTAAATAATATTTTCTGACATCTGATATGAGAAGTGCTCATTTGCTCTTGCTGTTTCATATTATTCCACATTTGTTGGTTGCAACTCGAATAGTTTATGCAAGGCAGCGCTCTCTTCACATTCCTCATAGAGTGATGCGGCACACATTAGTCGAACTGTTTTCTTATCGTCCATCAAGAAGAAATGCCTCTAACGATAGGAGATTTAGGAAGTTCGGGAGAGACTAACGCTTCTCTCGTACTTTAGAATGCCTTATATTCTAGCTTCTGGTGCAATAGTTTTGTGGGGATAATCGATGCAGTTCTTGACAACTCAACTTGAAATCATTTGAATAAACTTGCTTGCTGATGAAGTTTCACAGGTAATCGCATAGTCGTTTTCCACACTTAATAAGGTGCTGTTCAAGCTAAATTCAACGAGATGTATGCTCACTATGAGATGGATGAAGTGGTCTTATATCTAGCTTCATTTCGATATCCCTGTTGTTGCGCATCAGCGAGAAATACTTAGTGAGTCTTCCATCTGCTGTTGGATCACTATCACCTAGCCTCTGTAGGTTCTTCTTTTGCCCTCTTTACATACGCCTTTCTTATAATGTCTTCTGCAAGATTGCTTACAAGTTTCAACTGCGTTTTTGCCTTTTTATATCGTTAACTTCAGAAGAGATATTTGGAGAATTGTTAACTTTTATGTGAGGAAATAGGCAACTGGAAACTGGTCTGAAGTCCTTGAAAGACAAGCTGCCATGAAGAAAAGGGACGAAACAAACCTGCAGCAGAATCAGCCAAATATTTGAAGTGTTTATGAGTGTTGCTTGTTGCGATATTTTTACATGACCCACCTTGCTTATTGAATAAGAAGTAATTCAGTGCCGGGAATTAAGATCAGCGCCTCGCGAAATGGAGGTAAAATGTCAAAGAAGAAGGAATATCATTTCGTCTAATATATATTCAAACTTGCGTTGTTGTTGAATTGATGATGATTACAATATCAGGGTACCGAGAAGACCGCATCGACGGATCGTGTGACAACTCCGTTTATGACTAAGTATGAGCGAGCGCGTATACTTGGCACAAGAGCTCTGCAGATCGCGATGGGTGCACCTGTGATGGTTGAGCTGGAAGGGGAGACTGATCCGCTGGAGATTGCACGCAAGGAGCTTAAAGATCGCAAGATTCCGATTATTATAAGAAGGTAAGCTAAATGAAGTTCCATTTCTAATTCGTAGAACAGTAAACGATGCAGAAGGAGGGGTGGAGGGCCAAAAGACTGTGTGACCAGTAAAATCTTCTGGTCACCATACGTTACTGGAAGGAAAGTACGGTCTTCCATTTTCAAATGGAGATGATTTATGGCGGTTAAAGAACCTTATGAACAAAACAGCGTTTCTTGATGTGGGCCACAGCAGTTTTGGAAGTTCTGGTCGTGTTTTGCTGGCGCCATCAAAGTTTTGTGTTTGCCCGAGTTGCCTACTTGAAGATTTGCGACTTCACGTCTCGCTCTACCCTGTTGACTCCAGGTTCTTCAGCTTTTGTTTTATCCCCCATTCTTCGCTGCGTAGTTCCAGGTATAAGCATGGGAATGTTCCGAGGTGTCTTTGACCACACATGAGCACCATGTTCTTCGTCCTTCCCCCTTCACTTAAAGGATTCGGTTCCTTGGATCCCATGAAATGATTCCTGCTTATGGAATAGAGATTTGCCAAAGCAAGCTGGAAATTTATTGGAGCCGCTAATATAAACTGAAATTCAGCAAGGATATATCGGTCAGTTATTTCAACGCTGGAGTTCTGATACGGCTATGAGGAAAACGACGTTCATCATTTTCTAGCTTGCATCCACTTTGAAAAATGCTGAGGCGTTAATTTTGGCAAATGTCCGCACAGCTTGCATAGGATTAACTGGAGTCTTGTCCATATATATGACTCAGAGATTTCAAAAGCATCTCACTTGTTTTGCTTGCAAGACAAGGCATTTGCAGTAATAATTCCATCGCTTCTTTTTCGAGATCGTTGTCTCCCGAAGAGGAAAAAGGTAACGAAGATGAAGGTTTTGTCGTCTTCCAGCATAACTTCTTAATTGTGCCAGCGGTCTGTTCGCTTCGCATCACCGTAGAGGTTTTAGGTTGAATGAAAGCGGCTAGTTGAGGAGATTATTGCGATATCGTCAATTACTAGACTTCCAGTCCTTTCAAATTTCAGGCATCCGGGTTCCTTTCTGTTTTTCATGTCATTTATTGAAGGTCTAGATCTCAAAATGTGCTCCTGTTCTGCTCTGCGTTTAGTGGGCTTGAAAATGTGACCGATTGAAGTTTTCCCTGTACCCGCTTTCCTCTTCTCCTTCCGTCATAGATCTCGGCCAGATTTATGAGATTGGTTGTGGCCGTCAGTGAAGTTTAGCGTACGCTTTCAAATGCTGGGAATTCTTCAGTGAACTGTTGTTTTAAGATTTCCTTTGAAATGAGTTGAGCACAAATTGCCTTTTTTGAGAGCTAATAACTTGCCACCTAGGACACATTGAGGTCTCATTCAAACACAGTCTAATAGTACCGGGATTATTCAAGTACGTAGTGCACTAATGACCTCTTCCGGTGCAGAAGTAGCATTTTTTGGAGAAGTTATCCGTGTTTAGATACGTGTGTGTAATTTCTTTCGAAGTTCATGGATAGCATGATTAAATTTAAACTTCCGGAAGCGCCCAAAAAGAGCGGCGAAAAATTGATGCATGCTGTGGTGCTAAGGAGAGCACACATTGATGGAATGTTGAATGAAGGAGGAGCGGTGGAGGAGTTTTATTACCTAGGATGGAGATATTGCGTGCAGGGAGTACCACAGATAGCAGCTACTTTCAACGAGAATCGATTAGAAAAACCTTTGCGAATGTCTAACTGAGTGGTGGTTGGGATGTGGTAAAGAGGTGTGGAATACTATGTAGGTGGCATGAAGTAGCTAATGTTGGCTCTCTCTGTTTCCCCAGTATTTCGTTAATAAGGTTATGCGAAAGACGAGTGAAATGTATTGCTGTCCGAAAAAACCTTCATAAATCATCTTTCGGCCGTTGTAGGTTGTTGGACAATAGCTGTCATCGTGAAAGTATCGTGCGGTTTCACAACAGTGAGGTTGAGGAGAGTAGCTTCGCCCCACGAGGAAAATGTGTTGAATAAACCTGTCGTAGGCGCAAATGGTAATAGCGAATATTTAATTGTGGTCCAGTAACTGTTTTCTAGGGTGCTGCAGAGGGGATTTATTGTTCGGTACCTAACCTGAAATGAGAGGAAACTCTCCACCTGTTCAATATTCTGTTGCTCAGTGATGAAGTTTTTGTTACCTGTTTGTTGTATTTATTTTTCATTTCCCTACTTCTGGTAGTTAGTCTTACGAAATGTCAGGATTTTGGATTACGTAGGAGATGGTGAGTGACAAACGAGGAATTGTGAAATTCTCTTATTCAGATATCTGCCGGATGGTTCTTTCGAGGATTGGGGTGTCGATGAGCTCAACATCACTGATTGGTGATCGCCGGCTTTCGGATATATCAGTCCAACTGCTTTCAGCTATTTACCTCTACAGTGCCCTTTAATTACGTCCATATGTTTTGGAGAGTTGATTGATGCAGATCCCGCTGTCGTTTTGCGAAAAGCGTTAGTGGGATTGCGGCAGTCAGTTCACATTTTCCTCTTACAAATTTATTTTCGAGCTTCCGATCTATGTGTCATCTAGCTTGCAGCTCCAGTGAGGAACTCAAGAACCGTAAGCATCCGATAGTTTGGAGGGGTCCGTGCCTTTTAAGAGAGTACAGTTCGAATTCAATGTTCCCTGGACTTTCATTTTTGAATTATTTGTACAGGATTTTAGCCTTGCTTATTTAAAAACATAGTACACGGTGGGATGTCTGCATAAAAGAGAGGCAAAGAATCATGCTCATAGACAGCAGTGTTGTTTTTTGAACGGAATTTGATAAACGAGTTCGTAACTGCGCCATGTGACATTGTGCTTTTCTTGATGATGTTCCTGATAGTGTTGTATGTTGTTGAAGGCGAAGGTGCAACGAAGTTATCAGTAGGACTGTGGTTTTTGTGGTTTCGTTGAACTGAAATACTCTCTAGCGGAATACTTCCTTGATTTTTTCGTTGTTTTGTGGAGGTAATCGAATCCTTCTATATATAAAAACGGTGATTCGATGGAATATATTTCATTCCTATGATAAGTTATTTTCTGTTCTTTCGTTGAAGGTGTATGGATTGCTTATTTGTTCAGATCTCAACCTTACAGAAAGACGATGAAACTCGCCGGCGGTCGATTATAATCGTAGAAAATATCAAGATTGCGGAACATTTGGGTATACGAGAAGAAATAAAGTTTATTTAGGTTATCCAGAATATGCAACGTGAATTTATGTCATGAGAACTGTGTACAATATGTGATAACAGCAGCGAGCAATTTTGATACGAAATGGCTGGGAGCGTTCCGCACTTGGCATATATGAGAAAGGAGGGACGGGAAGGTGGGCCACCTTTCTGATTGTGCAGTAACAAGGCAAGATCATTGGAAAGGATTGTAATGATGTTGTACTGCCATCTGAATTTCCGGCCTCAGTCGCTCAATTTTTTTCAGCCTTGTTACGCCTCGCAGCCAGTCATTCTCTTTCCTCTCCGCCAGTTTGATACATATCGCGATGCGTACAGTTCTCCTCTGTCCCATATGGGTCTCCTTTGCAAGTATAGGTCGAAGAAGTTCAAGTCGCATCACAAAGCTTCAAAATTCCCAATTAATCGCCTCATAAATATTCCATCACGGTGCGGTTGACTATCGAACAGCGGAGCAATATAGACTCGCCTCCGCATAGAAAACATCAACGTTGATCGATTGGCCCATAGACGATCGATATTGCTCTAAAGCTTTTTACGCGTAACACAGCGGCGCATTCTCTACATTCATCTGTCATCGTATGGGTTTCTGCCAGTCGGTTAGTATCGACCGATGAAGGACGTGGAAGTTTGAAGTCGTTGACGCACTTCTTAAAACAACCTGAAAGCCAGTTTTATTATAAGATAGTCCATATTTATGTTTGTTTTATGTCTAGGAAGAGAGATAGGAAAGCTTGGGGAAGTGTTCGTCCAGCTGAAAGCTCGTTCCAGTGAGTTAGTAAGATTTGATGTTGCAGAATTCGCGTTTCGTTTGGGGCATGGAGTTGTCTTAAGTCCACCAATCGATCAGACAAGCGTGTTTTTTGAAGTAGATGGCTATATTGAGCAGTTAACTGCAGAAAAGAACACACAGTGAGCAGTATCGGCCAGCAGCGTGGACCAATTTCGAGACCTAATGAATCAATAAGGGGGCCATAGTTCTTGTAAGTGTGTTGTTTTCTCATCCGAGCGCTGCCGATCGGATGGATCCGCCAACTACGTTGTCCAGAGTGCATTTGCAGACTTGTCTGCGTCATGTCATCATTTAATTATACCTTTTGATGTCATTGTTATTGCTATGATATTTATGAAACGAAGGAGAATGACCATTCGTAGTTAAATGCCTGTTATTCTGAATTTCTTGGATTCTGAACTCGAGATCGCTAGAAAATTCGTAACCATAAGAATGAAGCCATTGAACATTTCAGAGATTGCGATTTAGCACTTCTTTTTGAATCCGTTTGGTAGGACAGTTGTTATTTCTTCGCGTTATTGTATGCTAGCGACTTGCCTATTGGATTTGTGGGAATTGAGATAATACCACTCTTTCTTGAGATTATTTCTTTCCACTTTGTTTTGTGGAGAAATTGATCAGCACAAAAATGCATCGAAGCTGATGAATTGTTCTTTTTATTGCTATATTGTTCATTTCGTGCTTCTTTAGTGATCAATATGATAACCTCCTTCGAAAGTTCACTAAAGCAATCATCGTAGAATGCGTTCATAGCGCTGATATTCACAAATAAGCGCTACTTTTGAGCTAATCGTACGTACAAATCTATTTAATTAGAGAATTGGTGCAATAATATTTCAAATTCTTATGATAGCGACATTAAAGCAAACGAATTAGCCCATTTTTTAAAGGAAATTCGCTTCGTTACTGCAATTTTAATTATTATGAAGGTTTTGCCTTAATTGTCTTCTTTAGTGGAGTCACCGCTGTTGCATGAGAAGGTGAAGTTTTTTCAACTGTTTTATTGATCGCTGAAATTCCACGAATGAACGTTGGAACCTGTTTCACCGATCGAAGAGTTCATACGATTGCAATTTAGCGCTCTCATTCCTCGAACGTTTTCCTTCGATATTCTCTCGTTACAAGTGCCTTTGCATGGAATTTTTGTTATACTGGCGAGCAGAAACCGTTGTGACCGTTGTCTCTTTTAAAGTAAATCACTCGCATTATGATTATCGGAAGTAGCATCCGAACTTCAATCTGGGAAGATTTCCGTTTTTATCCAGCGGGCAGCACAATCGTTTGTAGAGTGGAACTTATTCGAAGTCGAATAGTGGATTGCAAATATGGAAATATGGTACATCAGTTTTCCTCACACGGAAGTCTATTGCCGTAGTGCGCTGGCTTTCTTTCGACTTCTGCAGGCCAGAAATGGTTGAAGCACGACATGACACTGCCAGCTTTAGTGACATGTCATTGAAGTGGATAGCACGAAGTGATGTACTAACTGCAAACAGAACTTCTGCGGAATAGAACATATTTCTAAAATGGTTTATGAGAGCGGCTGTAAAGCAGATGTAAAGGTTTTGTAAAAATTCCAGGAAATTGCATAAAAAGAATTTTTTCATAAATGGCGATAAGTTCTTACGCAACCGAACAGCGGAGTGACGCTACGAGAGAACACTGAGGATAGACTAGTTCAGAGAACAGACAATTAATCGACCATGCAATCCTTCGTGAGATCCCACGAAACCTGGACAGAGTTCCGACATTCTGTGCCGCTGAACTGAGAGCAGCATCGCGACGGCGCTCTATACTGCTTTATTAGTCGACTCTCGGTTAGCTTAGCTCATGAATCTTGCAGGAAAAATGCTGCAGACTTTGATGTTTTTTCTGCTGGCAGTGTTATCGTTCGCACAACAGTGGACTGCGAAGCAATTTCCGAATCCTCGCACATCTGATGGCTATAAAACGTGCAAAATGCGATCGCTGGCCAGCGTTTGTGATCCTGATGAGGTTAGTCGGCGGATATGTTAGAGAAGAAAAGGGTACTGAGGGCACTACGGAGGCGTGTAGAGATTTTTGCTCGGCCAGCAAGGGAAGGCGTCATTTTTTTTAGTGCAGGTTTCTTGTAAGCAAGTTTGCGAATGAAAAAAGGGAATTAAAAAATCCCGCTCTTTGCTCATTCGCATAATCCAAATACTCCTGAGACCGGTTGAAATTTTCGGGACTCTATCGTCGAGTGAATTTAGAGTGATAGTAAAAATAGTTTACTTGAACCTTTACTGAGAGCAGAAGAGAAATCCATATTATAGGAGATGAGCAGTGATCAAATATCCTGAAGGTTGTTGAAGGGATGAAAGACATGGAAGAAGAATAGCGTAAAAAAGGCTGACGGATAGGCTGGAATTCGATGAACGCTGATAGTAAACTAATAAGTTGAACGCGAAATTAGGTGATGTAATCGCTGCCTCACCCCATCCTTCACTCTTCTCCTTCTTGAAACAAGAATTTCTCGCGTAGCATAAGTTTTCGAACTAAATAAGTCTTTGTCACCACGAGTCCCAACCATTCATTGTCCAGGTAAACCATGTTGAGATAGATTACATGAGATCGAACATTGCGCAATTGCACAGCAACATTTTCGGCATGTAATGGGAGCAGAATCCATGAGGATTGTTAAAGTTGACGAATCGTTGATGATACTGTTTCATAGGCTTCCTTATTTGAATTAGGAAATTAGCTTCTTTGATGGAATCCTCTCCGCAGCTGTATCATTAAAGGGTACTGATTCAGAAAAATTTGAGATTTTTTTTGTTGCTCGAAAATGCGCCTCTAATGAGTGCGAATATAAGGAGGTAATTTTCTAATGAAACTTCTACTACATTTTGATGATATGTATTTGTAATACAGATTCTAACCGAATCTGAAAGGTATCGCCTCAACAGCGATCTCCTGCAGTTGGCCCGTCGTACATCACATTCACAAGGGAATTTTTGTGAGAGGAAAGGCATCGAAGCAGTACTTGTAATCGTGCAATCGGTGAGTTCTTCTTTCATTGTAACTAACGAAAACAAACGATGAAAGTATCAAAAATTCACATTTAACCTGCAAATTATATACGCCTCTCCATTCGATCAGCGTAGAATGTCAAGTAAAGCAGAATATACGGAGTAGTTGCTTTCCTTCTTGAAAAGGTGAATAGCTTTCTGCAAGTCATTTCTAAGGCCTTTAATGAAACGGCTACGCAAAGTTCATCTCTTATTTTACTGGACAAACCAATTTGAATAGTTTTGCCTTCAAAACTATATTGAACAGAGTACTTTTTAGTTAAATAAAGAATCGCTTGAGCATCGGGGTAACAAAGGTCAAAGGTCACTCCGTGTAGTGTGTGTATGTGGGACTAAATCTGTGCCCTATGCAATAGGCAGTCGAAAGTCTAAGATTGTCCACCTGGCTTTACTGTAGCTCGCAACTGAATGCAGCAGTCCAGGGATTCCGCCAAAGTGCGCCACTCAAATGAAATCATACGAAGTTTAATATCATTATACATTCTGCTGTCGCAGAAACCACAGAATATCTGCCTCAGAATTTCATATAGATTTTGGTATTTTATCCGAACAGCCATTCAGGAATTACTGCAGCTGAATTGTTTCATAAAATGCTCCCAATACGATAGTTGCAGTAATTTGCCAAATTCGGCACCTCTGAAACATGAGAACTTGTGGTGAGTTTTCTTTGATTTCAACTGTATATAGGTGCTCAACAAGATCACCTATAGTGGATCCAATGCGTTTGTATGGACTGTCATTGGGCACCTTAATAGACACGGCACTGAGCTCTTTGTGCAGCAGCTATTAAAGGCTTTCATATCCGGTTGTATGGTGTAGTTTGGGAATAAAGCTCACATATTTATGCGGCGTTAGTTGAGTTCGAAGTTCACAGTATCGGGCTAATGATCGCTACATAGAACAATCGTAATTGTGCCAAGGTATTCTACTTTCAAATGATGTTGTGATTCAGCTGTATTTATCAGGTGCCTCTATCCTTTTTTTTAGCTCTTAATGCGTACGAGGATTTCTAATTTCATAAGCATTGTTTAAGAGACCTTCTTCCCATCTATGGTCACCCGTTTACGTGTGGATGAGTAGTGGTCTTCCATTCTGCTCAGTTTATGGTGATTTTCACCTTAAGTGACTTGCTTTTGCAGTTTTGTATATTACATACTATCAGTTGTCGTCATTTCCTCCTTCCTTTTTTGTGTGCACAAATTGAAGAATTAACTATATTGCAGAACTTCAGCACCTCGAAAATGCCCTCTATTTCGTAGACCTCTTCTAATTACGTTCGAATGTTTGCTAGTCTTGAACGCCATTCTACTGAGCTATTGGATCAGTGGGCGTTTGGGCCATTAGTCTCTATGAGTTGTAGCTTCATCGTTTTACATCCTCGCTCATTCCTCACATGCGGTGCAGTTTGTTTTCTTCGTGCTACGTTTAGGACTTTGTCAGATTCGCTCATCTGCTATCACCCGCATTCACGTAACAGTTCTGCCGTTCGCTACGAACAATATAAGTTCTCTTCTTGCAAGTCAACGAAACACGAGTTGAGGCGTCAAAACACGTCAGCACCAGATGTGAATATTCCAACATTATATTGGTAATGGGCTCGTCTAGCTAATTTAGACTTCCTTCGACCCCATTGTTTCAGTACATAGATTATTCGGGCGGCTGTCCACTACTTAGCATGTGTCTACTATGCTCTCTGATGGCATGCGTTACTGTATTAAGCTACTTTTGAAACTAGTCTTTTCAAGACGAACGTCGTTAGAAGCATCCACGTGTCGTTCCACATCCCAATTCTGTTTACGAATTTTGCCGGTAAGACGTACTTAAGCGCAACTTTAATCTTAACGCCTAATGCTCCATCCGTCAACATTTTCCCAGTATTTCGAGATGATCCACGCGACTGTTTCATTTGTGTGTCTTACCATCGAAGCAGGCGGTCGGAAGTGACGAGGTCGCGTCGCATGACGACATTGCCATCCTCAGGATTCCAGAGATGGCACTGTGCGACCGGTCGTTGGAACCAGGTCGGTAGTTTTCATGCTCTTCCGAGTGGTTTTGCGTCCTGCTAAATGCGTTTATCTTTTTTTTTTCGCGTTGATGAATTAAATGCACATGCAGTTGAGGCGATGTGTGAACGTGCTTACGTCACACCAATGTTTCCTGCTTGTAGGGAAGTCAGGAACTCGCCAGTGATCTCAACAAGTTGTGGAATATTGACGGTCAGTGCAAGAAGGCAGTCATTTTTCTGCTCTCGGCTCATGATCGTAAGCTGTATTATTCCGGCGAAGAGAACACAGGCCTAAGTTTGTTTTCTTTTGATTGGTATGGCATTGAAACCATTGCATCGGGACATTTTAAAAACACCGCCCGCAACAGATTTGTTCGTAGAATGACTATAAACTAGCATCAGATGACACAGCTTTGATTAATTCATGAGATGGTCATTCCGTCATAAGAGGCCTAAAGCCGTTCTGTGTGCAGTTTACTGAAAACTACGATTTCTACCTCAGGACCACCTGATCCGCCCAGAAATCCCTACTAACATATATTTTGCTGGTACCTTCCTGTGCCCTTCCCCTCCCGTCTCTTTCAAAGGTATTCGATCATTGAATCATCCACTTAATGCGTATGCGTTCAGATATACCGTTTTTCAGGATATGCCTCCCACCCCCTCTCATCATCTGTTCATAGCTTAGGATAAAAATGTGTAACTGTAGAAATCTGCAAAAGAAGCATTGCCACAGTGCAACGAAACACGTCCACCACACAGTCATGTCGCTGAAGCGAATTCCGCAGATGCGTTTGTTGTATACTTGAGAGGTTTGCAGCAATGTTTTAGGATATGCATCGCCTGGTTGTTTCTTTTGTTGAAACTCCGTTTTTTTGCATTCGATGTGTTGAACTTATTGTTTGTGATGAGTTTATAGAGGAGTCGACATTAGTTGGACATCAAACCTTTTAAAGCTCCGATGAAGTCCTTCAAAACTGTAAATCTTCGGTCATGTATAGAAATGTTTATAATGCATTGTCGGTTAAGTACAGCCGATGTGAAGTGTTCGTCCTCTTCAAAGATTATTTTAGAACAGTTAAAGCATGAAGGTTATTATAAGTAAAAGCCAGTCTGATGGTACGTGGTCACCTCATAACTTCATGTTGCGAAGCAGTGGTGACCGTAGAATTGCACTGACGATATTATCGAAGAACTTTTCAAAAATATTCCGCATGAGTTAAACGAATAGCGTAGTTGATGAAAACACACTCTTTATTGCTTTTGTAGCCGTGGCCGATTTCGATACAGTTGTAAGCGAGCAACATCAGCAGCTGTCCGAGGGCAAATTCACAACTGCGCTGACGAACATCCTGAAGCAAATTGGACGCTCTCAGAATGAACGAACAGATACCGGAAATGATGCATCCGGTGAGTTCTTTTTTCCTACGTTAATGAGCTTAAATGCTCTTATTTTGAACATCTTACTTATCGCTTCCTCACTCTCTTCGCAAATCCTTTCCCACGTGCCTAAATGAGGTGGAAACGGACGGATATCCGTTATTTTCAAAGAATGGTAAGTTTCAGCGAATCCACTGATGCGCACTGTTAGCGTGAAACTCAGCTAGCGATTCAGTCAGTCATTGCATTCATAAAGATTTTGCCGATGTGAACCATCATTGAAAAAGTTCATTTCATGTTGCCATTTGCCTTTTCAAACATGGTTTTTCGAGCAGAATGTATTGTGGAAATCTTTGTCTGGGCAACACATTTGAACACTTCAGAAAATGTTTCCCCTTAGAAGTGACATTGTAGATGTGGAAACAGCAAATAGGTTTCCTAATTGAAAATGTATCTTGTTTCACTTTCTTATTGTCGGTTGAATCTTACACCGTGTTTCCTAGGCGGAATATTTGGATACATTATTACTTGATTCTGAATGCTGGAAACAGGAATGTCCTTGTCGAAAAACGCTGCATAGTTGATGTTAGCCATGAGTTTGGTGATGCCTTTTTTTGAATTCTCTCAAATATGCAAATGTGATTTTTAGGGCACTCAGATCCGAGGATCCCAGTTGATAACGGTACCACGTTCACGTCGTTCTCATTTCTGCTTTTGATCGCCATAGCAGTAGCCATTCTGCTGTAATACTCTTTCAGAACATTCACATCACTTTCTGTGATTCTTCAAGAACGATAATTTTGAGAGCATTTTATGATGAATTCTTTATCGAGTATCTGTATGAGGAATTGTGCATACATTTTATCCCATCGTGGCTTCAAATGCTTCATTCCGTAGGCTCTATCACTTCATTTAATTTGTTTGTTTTGTACTTGTACCCTCTGGTGAATCCCATCGGGAAGGCAGGATGATGGCAAGGTCATCGAGCTTCTCCGACTACATTATGCCCAAATTTCTGCTTTGTCCAAAAAATTAACACAGCCTTACCTTTTTAAGAGCTGTCGCTTCAGTGGAATTCTTTGTCGTCGGATGTAGTGTGAAAAAGCATTTGAATTTCAAAACGAAAATCAGCTAGACCGGAGCCGATATTAGTTGGCTGCGAAGGTGTGGAATATTTCTGCAGCAGCAGTTGATCCTTAGGAGAGATCGCAAGTCGGCTTTTCGCTTAACAGGAAGTGTTCGTTCTCGAAATTGCTTGATAGTTTCTTTGAAGAAGTCCGGAGTCTAGCCACACGTATCACCTTGAACATAGTGCGTTTTTTCCATTCTGTTAAGTCTCAGAATTAAGCTATGCATTGCTGATGCCCAAGATTTCTTTGATATGTCGCCAGTGCTTCGAATTGTGTTGTATCATTACTTTTCGTGCGTAAAGAATACAACTTTATTTCAAGAATACAATACATTACTTTATGTGTTGTATCATTACTACAATACTATTCCAATACTGCGTACAACAAAGGATAAAATAAGTTTTTCTTTTCATATTCAGCAAAAAATGCGTGATGCTGTTATCTTCATTCCTATTTCATGGAATTCCTTTCAGCGGATTTGAGTTAATGTGAGTATTTTTGAGAGGTACATTTCCCTATGAGAATTATCGCACATGATTTCTCTATATGATTGATGCCGAAAAACGGAAAGGACACAATATAGAAATGTGGTCGTCACTGAAAACATAACTTCAGCTGTGTTGGTATCATTCACGACTTTCTGATAATTGACTGCTCATTTGCTAAGTGAGTCTCCATTTTTCTGCATTGCCTTCACGTATATATGTGAATTCACTATGCTTTTCGGGGTAATGATAGGATAATCAAGGTATCCACATAGCCGTTCCATGGTCATAAGGGAAACGCAAAACACATTCAAGCATTGGCGTTAGAGGAGCACGAAACCGACTATTGCCAGGAATTTGGTCGATCTTTGTCGCATGCCAATCCTCAGCGCACTCACTCAGTGCATTCATGCAAACTCTTATGCATGTTCCTTACGTTTGTGCTTTTTAAAACATCGATTTGTTCATGGCTTACGTGAATGAGCTATAGTATATACGCACTCAGTGAAGACCGTTCTGAGGAATCTTTCAGTTACGAGTAAGCTTTAGTAACCATTTGCACAGCATTTAAGAGACTTTATAAAAATAGATCCTTTTGAAATTAGACATATTTAGTACTCAAATGAGCAAGATTTCTCTATCATTGAACGCTTTATCGAAGAGCATTCATTTGTAACGTACATAGCGGTATAAATATCAATGAGAGAAGAGAAGGGAAGCATTGATGCGGATAGTGCTATATGATTAGGTGCACCCCGGCAAGCGTAAACGTGTTAGTAGTTCTGAATCGTCGATGCCATCGAATTAAACAGCTTTCAGTGAGCTTGAATGACTGCTTTTGCATGCATCCTCAAATAGACGTAAACGGAGTGACCACATTTTCCGGCAAAATTACGTTTCAGAAATTATGCAGTAAGTTGAGCTTATCGCAAACATCCAATTCGACAAAGGAATGCCTCATGAACCAGATATACTACTGCAGAAAGAATGTTATGCAGCAAGTTGAGCTCAGCTCATCAGCTCATCGCAAATATCAAACATGAACTAAACCAGATATATTACTGCAAAGAATATATTACTGCAGAAATCATTCGGTAAGGAATAAATAGCGACGTAAAGTTGCTTCCAATCACCTAGTCACACGAAATTACGTAGAATTTGGGAGAAAAATGAACTTGGAATGCATGGATGTATATTAAAAAGAAAAGCCTATTTCCGCTTCTGTCGTTCAATTTCTTTTCAACGTTCGCTTATCAAATTAATCGTTCAGTGGAATTTGCCGCAAGCGAAGACTGACTGCTCGATTTTTTTTCCTCTTATGATCGCTCAGCTTATCCGTTCCAGATGTTCATCTGTCATTCATGAAAATGTGACTTGATAAAGGGGAAGTGAGTCTCCTGTTAGGTTCATTAGTTGTTGTGACAATCGGAGATGTGTAGATTACACAGGAACATACGGAATAATAGAAATAAATGTGTTTCTGGAAATAAAATGTGCGAGGTGACGCGTCATTTCGGCAGTGATATGGCATCTTAAAAAGTCTGAGCTTTTCGCTTTGCCCTGATTCGATCGGATGAAGCAGAATCAGGCATAATGCATTTCAATCTGCAAGAACTGAAGAGGGGAGATTCTGATTCAAGTGCAGGATTTTGTACGAGTAAGTAAATGCTTATTGAAGCAGTAAATGGGACATCTTTGCAATCAGTGGTAGGACAGAATACAGAAACACTTTATGTTTATGAAATTCGCACGATGTGAGCTGGAATGCAAAACTTGCTAGCTGACAACATAATGAGCACTAGTGGGTACAAGTGCATATCAGCTTATCATGGGCATTTTCAACAGCTCAGAGTAGTCTATCTTGAAGAGTTCAAAAACCGACAGCAACCACCTCAGCAAATCTGTCGATGCGTACATCTCCATACATGGAAGTCACTAGGCAGTAACTTCAAGGCAACATCGACGTCTGCTAAGCTATCACCAAAACCATGACTGGTGATTTCATGTTGATCACTCCACTTCCCTACCAAACTTTTCTCAACTGTTTGACCTCAGTTTTCAGCGTTTATCAAATGTCCTTTTAATGATGGAAAAATTCCTTCTAATTAACTAAAATCTTTCACTACATGGGGGCTAACAGTAATTTTATCATTGAAATCACGCTCTTTTCCGTAAACATCCACTGCGGCACATTTTCCTTACACGACATCATTCAAACGCCACCGCCGTTTATAGTGAACGCTCTCCATATGTCCGATAAACTAGCTATAAAAAAGCCGGATTGCTAAGCATATGTGATGCCGCTGGGCAAGTCTTTCATATGTGGAAAGCGTCGAGGACTGCTTAAGCGCTCGCTTACACGTCATCAACTATAGCTTTCCGATGATGCGAAGCATACGCTTGCGGAAAAGTACTTGGAAGGTAAATTAAAGTATCTTCTTTTCGAATCCTTCCTTTTAAAGTCTGGTGTTTATTTTGACTTATTTCGAGGTTACGGATTCATCAGTGTGTAGAAATTTGTTTTTCGCTGGTCTGCGACCATTATGCAGATATCAGTGTTGCCCAAAATCTGTCCGCTAAATCAACTTCCGTGGCTACCGCCCTAATTTTCATGAGGTTCTCCTGGTGTTTTATACTTTTCTCATCTCTCACGTTCACATCTCTGCCTTGTAAGTCATGGGAATTTTATCGCGAGTATTTCGACGGCCACGTTGATTTGCGACGACGTGGAAGGGATGATAAAAAACAGTAGCCTAATTTCCAGGCCGAAGCGAAATTTGCGAGAGTTGGAACGCTTCGTTATTCGTCTTTGTACATACTTAAATTGTTGTACTTGTTTCTTCATTTCTTCTTTCGAAAGACGAGATGACAAATGAACGCAGATTCTAGGTAAGTACAGATGGTTATTAGCATCTAAGACAACCAACTATGTCCCGGTAAAGAAAATCTCATTGCTATGCCTTCCTTGAAATTCTGTGGACTGTGCGTAACTGTGGAAAGATGGTTTATTATGGAACAGTGCATGATTGAATCAACCATTTTAATGGAACTGTTGGCTCCCATGTAAGCACTATGGCAGTAGAAATGAATCGATTGAATTCATTGCCAGATATGTTTCCGTCCCAAAGGAATTTCTATGAAATGCGCCCTTGCAAGCAGTTTTTTGTAACATTTAAGCTCATAGATCATTATAGTCATCTGGAGACTTATAACTCCTCAGCAAGAGCAGTTAAGATGACGGGCATCCCTAAATGTTACTATCACCATCAACAGACAGAGAAAAGCGTTTTGGACAAATATGAAGCTGCGAAGGCACCTAAAACTGCACCCCAAATCTATTCGAAATTTTTTTTCGTAAAGGTATTTGCGTGATGAACTGAGGAATCTTTTTGTTGCAATTGCGGCCTTCATTTTTTTTAGATCCCACGTCGGAATTAGCGCAAGCTGTTCGTTATATGATGGCTAGAGAGGATGAAACATCAATGTCCGGACTCGCCCACTGAAACAAGCTGCTGTTACTTGAGAACATAAAACGACAATCCCGTTGCACCTATATCTTGGCATTTAGCTACAATAATCTGCCACAGGTTTCATCGGAGGAACATTGTTAAATAAATCAGAGCTGGCGACAAAGCTTTTCGGTAAATTTTTGCAATGGCATTGGAAAGTTTGTGAATTTTCTTGCGAAACATTGCTGATATTCCGGATTTCCAAACGCTCTGAGCTATCTCAAGATGTGAAGTATGAAAAAATTACGCTTTTGGCGTCGCTGCGAGAGGTTGCTCTCCGTGAAACTCAATTCTGTGGTGCTTCGAGAATTTAAAATATCCTCACAAGTCTTTGTATTATGCAAACGGGCGATCCAGAAAACCAAATACTGTTTGCATAAGAAATCATATCAATGTCGCTCTTAACGTACAGAAGCATTTTTGATAAAAAGGAACATATAGCGCCATCCATCCACCATTTTTTACTTCTCTCGGTGATTTATATCCCCTTGAGCATTCACTCCACTTCATGCAGACTTCGATGCTAAAAGTGACTTGGTATCTCGCATTATTTGGGCGCTTGAAGGGTCTTCGAACTAGTGGCGACTGCTACACGATCGTATCGCCCCCTGTTGTGCAAACTTGCAGTTCTTAACGTAAAAGAATAATTCCACTACGAGCTGGAAATAAAATAAGACCTTATGAGGCTTAATTATTATTAAATATTCTCTATTTTTCACCGCATGTGTGTAAAAGTTCACGTTCATACCCTTAGCATTCTGTTTTGGCTTATCTGCCGATCAGCCGATTAGCTTTGATGCATCGCGGATAACTTATGTGGAACTCCCTTGCTTTCATCGATTATGAACGCTGATTTTTATGCTTTTAGATTGGCTGTTCTTCGCATCGCAATGGGCAAAATGCTATGATAAACGGGCCTAACTTAGAATGTTTCTTAGGAGATCGCTTAAAAAGATGCAACCTTTGGGCAAGGACTGTGTTTTCTTATCCCCACTTCTACAAGGTTTGTGGAACTTTTGACTGCCAATTGATATGGAGCAAAATAGCCACGGACCAATACGCGTTTATGCGGGAGACAGACAGTTGCAGATCACAATACATTTTTAAACTCCACCCAGGTGCGCACAGAAAAAGCGAAAAATAAACTAAGGCCTCCACTAAGACATCTACACCAGGGTATTCTGGAGTCAAAATCAGACTAACCAGAACACGTAGCGAGTGTTTTTACTCGCTACGTGTTCCGACGAGAGGTTTAGTGAACTATCGGTGTGTAAATGAAGTGTCAGTGGTAGGATATAGTGTGCTCTTCAGTAGTTCGTTGTTCCGTTTTGTTGCATTTCTAAATGATCACATAATTGCGATGGTTATTAGCAATTTGCGTAGAATCGGGTGCATCTTTATTAGAATATTTTTGCCATTTCTATTTCGCTATTATAGTGGTGTAATTATGAAGCCCTTAATTAAAAAAAAAAAAAAAACTCAATTGTCATATTCCCCAAAATAGATCATTCCCCGAGGATCAACCTCAAAAAATCCCACTCTTCTCATAGATTCCTTTATACTTCCTCTAGCAACTTAATGAATAGTATGACACTTTCATCGTTCGCATTCATCGGAAATTTATATTCCAGAAAGCTAAGATTGTGAATTATATCATATAAATCGGTCTTTGACTAAGTGAGAATTTGTGGAAGCTCATTGCTGCCGTTCGTATTGAATATATTCGAGCCTCAACGCTTTATTGCAATCGTTTTTTGTGTTTCGTTACTTCCGAATGAGTAGAAAGAAAAGTGGTTTTCTTTGAGTGATATACGGCATGCGAATGCTATTGAATTGGTGCATATAGCGCAAATGTGGTGAATCTATGAGAGTGGAAATCGTGCAATGAATTATATACCCTTTCCATCGTTCTTCTTCGAACATACATTGATTTTCTTCTTTGTACTTTGAAATCAGTCACGAAATTTATTACTATGAAATGTCCCACTTTTGAAGTGAATTGCTCATATTGTGCTCCTAAAAGATTCAGTTCGTGCTATTTGATTACGTCAGAAAATTTTCCATTGCTTCATAATCAGAGATTATTTAAGCTATCACAATAAATATTACTTAGAATGTTGGGTAGCCGTGTTGTGGATACATATTTCCGTTACCTGGGGATATATTCGATTGTTGCAATGTTTATTGCTTCCTCTTACCTGGGGATACATTCGATTGTTGCATTGTTTACTGCTTCCTCTGACCGATGGTTATTTTCACGCTCGTTTTATTCAAGTCGATGACAAATGATGCCGAGCATCGCTGTTCAGTTCGGCGAGAATGGCAGCTGTTAAGACAAAAGAGATAGTGAAAAATCTTCAAAGGAGTCGAATTTTTTCGATTTTACGCATTTCTTCGGTTCATACATCCATTTTTTCTTACAGTTTATTGTATGATGTGATGTTCTTATAGAAATATAAACTCTAATAATAATTTCTATAGTAAAAAATATGAAGCAGTTGCGTTTGAACCGTAAAGAATTTTCTAGCAAGCGTTCGAAAGCTGTCGCTCGACAAAAGAATGCGCACGACGACTAATTTCTGCTCATTTTCAAGATAGATATCATGCACATCCCTGATCCCAAGGATCCCAAGTATCTCCTTGATCCCAAGGAATCTAAGATGGCTTTATTCATATCTTAAAAGTATGATATAAGTAATCCACCATCGATCTCACGTCTCATATCCCTAGTTAAACTAACGAGCACCTAGAATTTATTATGAAGCATGTGATAGAGATTTTTTATCCAACTTTGCAGATGAAATGCAGCGGCATGACTGAGAAAATGAATGAGTCCGGACTAGCAGATATGTAGGCCTTTATACTCGCTTCATATGCTCTTTGCTCTTCTTTTACTGTTTTGCAAAGTGGATGGATGCCCGATTCTGTACTGAAGGATTTGATGACTGCATTCGGCATCCATAATGTCTCAAGGATCAATTTTCAGTTTTAAGGAAACCGGAACCTATTGCCAATGCAAACGGATGTCATATTTTTCAGAAGCTTCCTTTCCCCTCCTCTCGCCTATTATATTTCATGAAGCTTTTTTCCTGTATCAAGCTGTCACATTTTATGTGCCTCCGGCTTTGGACTTTAAATTTTTCTGACCAAAGTAAACGACAGACTTAATTAATTTAGTTCCTATCTAATGCGGCCTTCTCCTTGCGGGTGATACCATCACACATTCCAGCAATGATTGGTTGTGGCGGTTTCAAGAGTTGCTTCGCACCTGTCGGGCATCGCATGCGAACGAGAATTGCAATATTTAATAGTTGGTACACTGAGAGGCATATACGCACAACGACATTCATATGATCGTGAGATGAAAAAGAAGTAAGGCCGAGGGAACGATACTATTTCAAATCATTTCATCGAAAACGAATGCAGAAATGCATGTAGAAGATGCTGTGGAAGCATTCACGATTGTTTGTAAAATTATGCAAAAAAGGCAATGAAGTTTTCCACCGCTTTGCTGTATTGCAATTATCGCTGAGGTTAACCTGCTTAGCTGTGAGCTCATGCAGATCACTTAACGAAAGCTGTTTCTAGGAAAGGGGATCGAGATGATAGCAGCAGATATTCTGATGCACAAATCTAATTTGTTTCCTTCAAGTGACAGCTCTAAACAGATCATGATAATCTGGAACTTGGGAATAGAACTTTATATGTTGGCGGCGTTGTGCCGAAAAATGACGATAAACTCGTCGCTTCAGACTTTCCCGAGCAGCCGGCTGGAATCGAAAAACACGCTGCGGTGATGTTCACCCTTTTTCTTTCTTTGGCATTAAAAGATTCAGTCCATCTGAAATGAAGAAATGTTGGGTATGGCGTCAAAGTGCCAACCCAAAACATCAATTTTGGATGTAATAATGACCGTTCCGCTTTTATAGCGTTGTTTTTCGAGCCATTTCACAGATGGACTTGTATAATTTGATTTGGCTGAGGCCTGTATTAGGCGGAGCTCAGTCAATCGGAGTCGGTCTTCTCCATTGACGACTTTTCGACCTACTGCAATCTTGAAACAATTCGATCCCCAAAGTCTGCCCTTTATGATTGGTGGCTCTTCTCGAAACGACTGCAACTGTCTCCCTGTCTTCTCGTGTGCCATTCGATGTTCTCTGAACGTTATCCCTCCTAAAGATACAACAGTGGCGATCAGGCCTCGGATTCGTGACAGATGGAAGGCCTACTCGATTCGCTGGAGCTGTGGCATATCTGGACGACGTGACGTACCTAACGAATGCTGCAACGTTAACCGAACAGAAGGAGAACACAACGGCAATCTCGATGCCGCATTCCAACCGATTAAGGGACCAGGATTTCACGTCAGTCTAAAGAAGTGCAGCTCCTTTCTTCCCCCCATCAAAAACCTCGGCTTCATTACTGACGCAAATAATCGACCATCGGACCCCCAGGAAATCGAATCCATTCGGCAATTCCAACAGACGCCACCACATCTTGATCTTTTCTCAGGCATAAACCACTATAGAGTATTCGTCAGGGATATGAGGGACTTAGGACTTCTCTTGGACGACCTGTTCAAGAAGAATACTACTTGTAAGTGGTTAAAAAACTGTCAAAACCTTTTTAAAAAAGCGAAAGCTATTTTCAGATGAGTCCTTTTACTCAATCACTCTGATCCGACTCACCCAGTTGTGGCAGCCGCCGACGCTTCCAACAAAGAGCTCGAAGTAGTCATTAGTCATCGCTTCGACGATGGATCGGAGAAGGCAGTCGTTCACGCTTTGCGCACCTTCGCAGCAGCAGAGGAAAGTTATGGTCAAATCGAGAAGGACGCTCTCGGGCTGACCTTCGCCATTAAGAAGTTTCACTGGATGATCCATGGACGACAGTTCGTGCCCCTTACGGATCACAAGCCATTGCTGATGATATTCGAATCCCAATGTGGGGTCGACTGCAACGCTGGGCAACAACTGTCCTTTGAGGCTATTTCGAGCCTCAATTTCGATCAATGACCATGTTCGGGCAAGCAGATGCTTTATCAGGCCTTATTGCAGAACACGTTCCCAACGATGAGGACATGGTGCACGCTGCCATCAAAATGGAAGCCGACGTGCATTGAATACTTGCCGACGCTACTAACGTATTTCCAGTGACAGTGTAAATCAACGGGACGACCTGCTTCAAAAGGTTATTTACTATGCGCACAACAATTGGCCGCAGTCAATTCAGAACCAACGTATCCGCATCTCTTCAACAGGTGCGATATACTCACTACTATAGATGACAAGTCGTGAATCCGCATCCATATCGACTGCGCAGGACCATTTGAGGGACACCATTTTTCACACGTCGTGAACTTCAACTGATCTTGGTCGGAAGTCTTCATGACGGACCAGCAACTTCTTTCATAACCCTCAGGTTCCTTAGGCAGGTCTTTGCACAGTTTGGAAAGCCGGAAGTGATTGTCTCGGATAATGACACTCAGTTCAATCTCGCAGACATGACCGATTTTTGCGCAAGAAATGGCATCGAGCAAATCTTCTCTTCACCTCATTACCCCTAATCAGACGGACGAGCAGAACGTTTCGTGAAAACTTTCAAAGGAACTCTTCACAAACCTACAAGGAGGAGACGACAGTGGAAGCTCTGCAAACATTTCTGCTTAGCTACCCAAACGCGACGCTCGGGAATCGCTCACCAACAGAAGTTCTTCTTCTCGGACCTCAGCTCCGTAATTCAGTCGAGTTGGTTCGTCCTACACCTTGCTGCGCAAGACCGAGGAATGGCAAGATGGACGTAGACTTCATTCAACGACATAGAGCTCGCGACCGTTCCTTCAGATGCGGACAACTTTTTTTCACAGTTTATGGCATAATAAAGAAAGACGACATTGTTGCATAACTGTGAGCAGTGTCCTGTAAACTCAATATATCATTTTAGCCTTGAAAAAAAGCTTCGGCGTTAATGGCATGATAGCTTGTTGCAACATCGACACAACTGTTGCCGAAATTCTCTCCGTATAGGAAAGTGATCAGTTAACTGCATGCCATGAAAGTGTTTACGTCTATATATGCCTGTTATCCGACAGGCGCAGCGTAAGATAAGTCGTAGCGCAGGAACACTCATTCTGGATTAGAACTCCGTACGTTCCTGACAAATTAGATTTGTCGCTTCTACTTTCCGCATGCTTACATATGTTCATCTCAGCAGAGCTTTATGTTCCTCAAACGCCCATGCAAACTTTCTCAACTACAACACTTTCTATCGCACAGAAAACCACCAACATTGTTTTCTCTTCCTTTGATAATGAATTTAGGTTGCAGTCTTTGAAGAGGCTGTTGTTGTTTTCTTCGATAAGACTGGATGATCTCTGCACTAAGGATGAGCCAAATTTGAAAATCGAACAATGGATATTGGGAAGGACAACGTTTTCGTTTATGTTGTTAACGAACCGTCACGTTTAGTCGTTGCATCTGTGGGAACTCAACAGTGTGCATCGGAGATGAACTGCATTGTCCTTTGCAAACGCGCAGACGGTGAATCCGGCATCTATAGTCAATGCCCTTCGTTCATTGTCATAAGGATACCCCAGAAATGCATAAACTTCGACTTGTTGCATTGAAGTTTAGAATCGTATTCGTAAGTTGGTTCGGTTAGCAGACGAGCAGGTAATCCTGGTCTTCTTCAAAGATGCCAATGGAATTAGGCCGGTGACATTTCCACTGATTCCCATTACTCTCACATCAACTGTCGTTGTTGCTAGTCGGTGCGCCACAGTAGTGCAAAGATTTTGCTATGATTCACTCTCTTTCCGTAACTGCTGATAAAAGATGACGAGAGACGATTGGGCAGAAAAGATTAAGCGAGTGGTGAAGATTAAGGGATCCGGGCGACACGACTGGTTAAAAAAACAAGCTGAGGCCTGCAGCGGAGGTCTAATGAACACTGCAGCACACAGCGGCAACCGCATTATAGCACTTATGAGAAGTAACAAACGATTGGTACCCATTCCGCCCCGATAGACTCCATTAGTGTCCCAAAGTGGTTTGAGGCAATATCATCGTTATTCGGGCTACTATATATTGCGACCTTCGCTTCCAGCTTTCAGTCACACAGTGATGTGAAAAACGGCTTTCAGCCTCATGCTACCTCCCAAACTGAGTCACGAGCGAATAGAGTGACCTTTATTCACGGAGCAATCACCGTAGCTATACGCGAATTTGACATAAGCAAAACAGCATAGAACCCTCGTCTTGAGCATATGCTTTTCACCGATCGATCATTCAGAGCGAGGATTGCGCGGCGCTTTTCTGATGACTATATACAAAGCAGCCCCAAATAGGATATTCACATGGCCTCTCAATGCTGGTTGAATGAAAGCAGCACAGACGTCATTAGTCGCTTCATTCATATTGCACGCGCACGCTTCACATCTCCTATGATCACATATCAGTTATCGGTGTGTATCGTCTTAATTGACAGTGTGGGTCAACATTACACAGTTTCTCACTCTACGTAGTCTATTTTGTTCTAGCTGAATAACTGTGGTAGTTTGTATTGTCGTGGAATCGACAACGTTTAAGTGATACAAACTAACATAGTGACTGGTCTGCATACCTCTAGTGACCATTCACTTGACCACTTTGACTATTTCGACCGTTGACCATTAACAGTGAACAGTGAACAACGAGCAGTATTAACAGTGAACTGTTTTCAGCAGTGCTTTGTTGGAAATGATTGCTGATTGTTTCTGAAGTTGGCCATAAAATTCAAGTGTAGCATAATGCGGCAACAATCGTCATTAAGTTTTCTTTTATCTCGACTTTTGAACATTTTCATTCTCAATCTGAGATTCCCTCGAACTCTTCTCTCGCATTATTTTGTCAGTGCCAAGTTATTATTTGCCCTCTGATCGTATCGTTCCACTTGAGTATTGCTATGTGCTTGGACTATTGTGATGCCATTTTCACGTCCATTCATATGCTCGTGGACATAAACATTTGTCGCCACAGACGCTGAGATGGCAGGTACCAAAAGGAGCATGCTTGCATCGTTTGTTCGAAAATTCAAAGCAGTCATTGTAGCTTGGGCTGAGGGCTTCCTAATATCATGGTCACCACGACCTCTTCTTGCATTTGTACATGAGGCAGTTTTCAACTTTTATGACTTTGCCACTTAGCGGCAATTGATCAGGTTAAGTAAGAATAACTGCTTTTTTGAACTGTAAAAAATATGAGGTTGAACCATCTAGCTAAAGTGCGAATTGGTCGAACAGCATGTTTGACTGGAAAACTTCCCCCAAAAAATCTGCAAAAAACTATCGAACGGGAATCTCCGGATGCAATTGGAGTCGGCTTACGCATTAGCGTCAGTACGGACTGCGGCTATGCCTTCAGCGAAAACATGCACATTGCTTTACGGAAGTTCCTATGGGTCGGTTTTCTGTGACTAAATCACAGCTCTTAAAAGTTCATTCATATCGCATCGAATGACGAGGAAAGTTCAAATAATAAGTCCCCGGAAGCGTTATAATATCCATTTGTTGGGCAAGTTGAAATGATCGTTTAATGTCACTGCATTCGCATTTTTCATATTCCACAAATACGTTTATTTCGTATCCTTTAATCTTTTTCATCGTCCATCCGAGAAAAATTATAACAGATTCTTATCTTGATTTCTTTGATATCTCATAGCTGCAATCTGTTTTTTTCTTCCACGTCGTCAACCTCTTCGCAAGCTTTAATGCGAATTTCCGAAGCGAGAAGCAAATAGGCTCCTCATGAAAATGCAAAAATTTCAATCGTTTCTTTTGTTCCTATGAACCCAATTCGATAAGTAACCTTTGTGTTGATATAAAAAGACCTTCGCTATTGATGAGGAAATAGTTGGTCAAATGTACCGCTAAAAAACCTTTAGGTGCAATGAATTAGGCCTTAATTTTCACCTTTATTATGACTTATTGCATTAATCGTCAATGAAATAACACAATTCATTACAGTTGCTTTCTATGGTTAGTTCATCACAAATAATATATGCTAAATAACTGAACATCACAGTCTGTGTTTAATTCTGTGGTAGTTGCTGAACGTTTCCGAAACTTCGACCTATTCTCCTGGTGTTTAGAGGAAATATGTAAATGGAACATCGACCATGTAACCGTCATGAACGTCAGGAAATTCTATCATCCTGCATGATTATGAGAACAAATATGCACCTGTTCGCAATGGATTTCGTTGTATAATTTTTTGTATTTATCATGAGGACAAGATCAAACAAAGCAGTAAATAACCGTCACAAACTGCATTCTAAATTCTTTGCTCAAGCATATTATCGGTT
Source organism: Parascaris univalens (assembly GCA_037576465.1). Lineage (NCBI taxonomy): Eukaryota > Metazoa > Nematoda > Chromadorea > Rhabditida > Ascarididae > Parascaris > Parascaris univalens. The sequence continues at coordinate 142,697,029 of CM075173.1, read as the reverse complement.
GCTGAAATATTCAGAAGCATCAGCGAAATTGCTTTTGTTACGCTTGCCCTGCGGAATCGAATTGCCTCAGTCGTTTCTCAATGAAAGTTCCAAAATTTATTCACTTGCTATCAAGATATGAACGGTGCAATAACTGATAACAATGATAATAGTTAAGCGTCATCGTTCATTACTGTTTCTACTAATGAAATGATGTCCGATTAATGGGCACTTTAAGATTCCGCCATTGTAGAGGAGGAACCCGTTAAGAGAGTGCGAAGATTATGTAAAATACCATCTGATTGCATGAACGGAAATTACTCCACGCAGATGACATAGAACGCAGTGCTTCAGGATACATATATTGGTCTAGTCTAATTGACATCATTAACGCTTCTCTCTTCAGTTTTCCTTCCTTTTCAGTATCAATGCGACGTATAAATGAATTGTGCAAATTCACGACGACGTACGAGACAAGTTTACTTTGTAAGGATATTTTACAGGAAACTAAAATTCACCGAATAAAATAATAAATTCGAAAAAAAAAAACACGAGAGCAATTCATATTCTCAAAATGAGAATTGCTAGAATTGCAATAATGCTTTTGCTTGAATGCAGTAAATTAAATTGCCCTTCGTTCTTTTTCTACGCTAGAGCCGCCGTATAGTTTAATGAGATCTCTTGAGAGAGGTTTAGGAAATTCACTGCATCGGCTACTTACTAAAATAGATATTCTCTCAGGTCGAATTACTATTTGATTCTATTGCAATCGTTCGTTACGCAACTACAATTACTTGTTACCTTGCGAAGTGAGTACGCTTAATCATATTTCACTTAAATATTTTGGTGTCATAATCACTGAAATAAAAAGGGCGGTTGAGAGTTCATCAACCTGTCGCTCTTTAGTGAGATTTCCTGGTTTAAAGAAGTGTTTCCTTACATTATTTTTCGATCTAAAGCTTTCAGTCATTGGTTGCAAAAACTCAATGGATGTTCTTATAAGTCGTTGTATCACAACAATTCTGAAGCCCGGAGCGATACCTCCCAGTCGGTCGATAACAGTTGATTTTCACATTTGAACACAGGGTGAGATGAAACGGATGAAGATCATGAGAACTTGAGTCATGTGTCGTTCACGTTTTTCAGTTGGCTGGTTGTGAGAGAGAAGAAAGGGAAGAGATGAAATGGTTTTTGGGGCGACTGCAAAGTGAAAATCTGAGATGCTTGACGAACCAAGCAGTAAAGACGGAAAGCGATGATGGGACGATATAGGTGGTCACAGTTTGGTCTGATAATATTAAACGAACCATTTTAAGAGCGGAATGGGCTTCATTCGGCCAACTAGGGTTTTACATGTGCGTACTGTTCCATCCAAGCGGCTCATCGTGTGCTTGCACACGTTGTCGTGGAATAATTGGTTAAGTAAGCCACACATTTGATGATGAGGAAAGCGCAGTGTGCAGGCCTCTCCGTCATGTGAAGCCTTCTCAGTGTCCGTAATGTTTTCTGTGTTATTGTTTTACAAATCAATGGACAACAATAATTTCGTCAAAAGTAGTTCCAACTGTTTTTGCATTTGTACAGCACCCTTCAGTGGTCACTGTAAACACTGCTGGTCATCATCATAAGCATGCGGTCAAACCACCTGAAGATTAGACGCAAACGGCACCCGAGTGGTGTCGTATATGAGAACCTGCTTAATTTCTCTCATAGTAGGTGAATTCATAGCGAAATGTGACTTAATAATGTCCACTACAACCCTAAAATGTTCAGAAATGGGATTTTCCGATGTGCGGGGTCCATACGTCTGATGATAGCGAATATTTACAGGTTTGTTTATACGTTTGAAGTTTATGCCATCTGTCACTTATTTTTTCAAACTTTTGTTGAACGGTTTTTCTCATTGCAACTTTCAGATGCGATGCTTTCATCCTCGCCATCATCATTGATGTCAGCACCTGAACACGTAAGATTCGTTAAGGCGGCGCCATTTATGCAAAAAAGTAAAATGCGCAATTTACATAATTCGTTGCCGAATTTTTCAATTCGAGTGATTCATGATCATTTCAGTTGCTGTCGTCGTCAGTACATCCTCAGGCTACAAAGTGTCAGAAGTGTCAGAAGTGTACATCCTCCTCATTCACAAATCTATGCTAGAAGTGTCAGAAGTTGCTGTTTTCTCCTTAGTTTATTCAATGTTTTTCTGGTGTTTCTTTTGTCTTCTCATCCATTTTTTCCTCGAAAGAGTAAGCTATACACAAAGCAGTGCGCAGGTTGCAAAATAAACTGAAACACACTCAGTCGTTCATTCCACGACAGCTTGATGTTGCCACCCGGATAGATTCTCTAAATTCATCCTACTCTCGCGCCTTATTGCCAGACGTTTTTGAGGGACAAGGGAAACGAAGAACTTCTTGCAGGGAGATCAGAATTTCTGTGACATTATTTTATGGGGCAAAAGAAATATTACAGAGTGAGGACGGCATATAGTCCTAGTAAGCAATATAGTCATGAGAAGGAACCACGTTTCAACAAAACACGATGACGAAATGAAATATTAACTTCATGGCCGTTTCACCATCGTGTGCACTCTAGGTAGTTTTTTTTTCCACGAGTGATTTGATCCCTTGAAGGTGAGCTTATTTAATTCTATGTTATTTTCATGGCGAAATAAGCCAGTTGCACATTTCTTTTCATGCTATGCTACTCCCGCTTGTCCGATTATCATAACACTTTGTTTTCTGTCGATTTCCTGCAGGCAGTCTTTCAAACTCCTTGTTTTGTATTTTGGCTTTGACAAAAAATGTCCTCTCAAAGCAATAGCTTTCGAGCGATAACTTCCGATTTTGGAGCTTTCGAGAAACAAGGGCAATGTGATTTGCTAAAGAGTTTGCTTACCTACTTGTTTAATGCCACGAAATTCGTTGTTATTGATGGCTGGAGATGCCATTACGAGTGTGCAATTCACCGATGGAGCAAGTCGGCGTGCTATATGTGCTTTTCTTCCACTGCAAAACGAAAATAAAAGTAACGGAAAACAAAGCGTTCGTGTGCACAAGTATTCATAGTTCGATCCACGACATGGGCGTCTCTCGATTAGCACTTCCTAAACAATGTAGGACATCATTGTTCAAAAATTCCCGCAAAGTAATGGTTTTTTCATCGCTGGAGACATGTTGTTACTCTCCGAAGATCAGTATGGAATGTGTGCAACAGGTGCATTTGCAATTAAAAGCACTTTCATTTCCCTTTCCTCAGTGGTTGTGTTCTTCGCTCACGTTTGCGCTACTAGGAATATTGATATCCTGTCAAAGAATCTTTTAGGAAGGCGCAAACAGCTGCATTCATAATAATTTTTCACAGTTGAATAACTAAGATCGTTATAACTTCCACCGCGATTGCTATTACGCTGATCACTGTTCTTATTAAGTTAATTACGACTGATGTTGAAAGGATTTGCTCTAACGATCGGAGGTCTGATATCCCACATTTGAGCAAAAGCTGGTGAATCGAGGAGCTCATGAAAAGGTCTCTCTATCGTTATGAACATCTTTCATGAATCCTGTTGAGTCTACTGAGTGAATGGGCTTTTACAGTCTACAGTCCTACTCCCTTAATGATTATGCACTCATTATGATCCGCTTTGAAGGAAAATAGCCAGTTATTTAGCCAGGCTGTAAATTTTTTATGCAGCTGCTGAGGGGAAATCTGTCACTTCTACGTACATTATTAATAATTGGTATATTAGCTATTATTAGATGAAATAAGTGCGACTACGAGTGTTATGCCAGACGCTGTTACTAATGCAATGTTTGTGGACTTTTGCTGGAGGCGTATTGCGATGACATTATATGACTTCACTTATTTATGTCTTTTTATGTTATGCATAATTTTAAATGCACTTGTTGATGTGTTCATAACATTCGGAAGCTTGAACTTATGGAACAGTGGAAGAAAACTCAGAAAATTAAGAAATTATGAGATGCTAGGGAAATTTGCTAAGTATGAGTTTTAGGCCTTCCAAGTAACCTTTAGGACTCAATTCCCTTCTTCACTTTCACCACACAACCGAATTTGTCGTGAAGTTTCAAGGTTTAATTTATTTTGGGCATCGAACTAGGAGAAGTCGGCAAAGATTTTTTAAAGATATGATTTTACAAGATGACTGGTTCAACGAGGGGAAAAATAGTCGGAAGTTTCGCAGTTGCATTTTTGTAGGTTTATGCAATAGATTTATTCGATATGTCGAAAGCGCGTATCTGATTTCCTGATTCTGACCATTTGTCGAAAAATTCCTTTACCGCTGAAAATTTCTTTTATTTTATTACTTTTTTTTATAATGGGCAAACTACTGTAACAATATGTTCTGTTATGCTATCGGTTGCCGGACCTAATATGTTAGTTCCACGGACGTGACACCAATTCCGATTCCTAATCTTAGATCTCACTGCGTTTCGATGTTAGTGAGTCAGGCTCAGCACCATTTTCAGTTCGTTAGTGAAGGAGGACACTCATCGAAAAAAAAGCACCGAGCGAACAGGACCAACTTAAAAAATCTGAAGCTTTTGACTGAAATGGAAAGAGCATCAATAAGGAAACATGTGTGAGCATCGACCAGAGAACGTCAATTTGATTTTCTTCTTTTTTTCTGGATCGGCACTTTGCGACTTCGTGGAATTGCATCGTCAATTTTGTCAAGCAGCCAAATGAATATCGCTGCTGCTATATAGAAGTTGATATCGAAATCTCATTTCGCGGCGAAGTGCACATCGAAGCTGCCATGAGAGTCGTTTTAATGAGTCTGACATCTGTTGTTGAGTGTGTAGTGTTTCCCTCAAGAAAAAGCAGGGCACCTAGCCTTTGCATCGTTTGTCATTTGCTTTTAGGCACTGATAGTGTATGCCACAATTCATAAAATCGAAAAGATCGAGAAATACCGATCGAAATAGTCCTAACTTCCAACTGCAAAGCAAATGAGGTAAAGCTTGAAAGTTGGGGCAGAAATAAATTCATCAAATTCATTCATAGCCAATTCGATAAGCTTGAATTTCTTCGAAATGCATTCAGCGCTTGAATTTATTTCCATCATTTTATAGATTATTTTGCAGACATAGAAAGTGCCCCTAAAATTATCGTCGAGAAGATAAAGTTTTATGTATTAACGAACAATTTCAGCCGTAGGCAAATATCTTAGCAAAATAGGTAAAATGTTTTTGTTTTTGCAGTAATACTTTGTGGTTTATTTAAAGCGTCTAACTGATTATGAGGGAAAGAACTGAATGTTGCAGACTACCTTCTCCTTTTTCAGTAGTTCGCTTCATTTATGCCGTTTCATATTTCGCTTTCATGGAAGCTTCTGTGAGGAAGTGAGGAGAATATGAAAGATAATACTAGCTATGGCAAAAGTGTCCACGAAATAAGTCTGCGTAGCTCACTCACATATTATGCTCAAAATATGGAATTTTTGTTCTTTCTCAGTTTTTCGATTCGCCTTTCTATTTTTCTTTATTGCTTTTTGAAGGTCGTCAGATGCGAATATTTGAAATCATATTTCACTATTTCAGCCGTTAACCTTTACACTAAAGTTACTCTTCGTAAACGCTTGACTAGAGCATTGAACATGTCTGTTCGCCATCTGAGCACTTTCTAGGCGACGCTAGCAAAGTAATTGTGTGCGATATTGACGCGATATATATGTGGAAAATAAGCCACAAGGCTTGCACTGTATACGCTTTTAAAATTTCACTTCATTAAAGCAAATGCTTGCTTAAATATTCCAAAAGATAATGAACACGATAAGATGAATTAATAAAGCGCTAGCTGACATATTTTAGTCGATGTCTAGGATCACTTTGTGAACTAAAAAAGCAATAACAAAGTGTGAAGCGCTTCAAAACGAATTTGGCGAATCGCGAACACATGAAGCAAATCATTCGCAAATTGAGATTCAGCAGAGTTCCATTCACGTTAGCTTTTTTGATCGAATGCTGGAAGACGCAGATACAAAGACGAGAACAAAGATGCACAGAAATTTTTCAGCAGACATTTGTGATTGCCGGCAATCGCTATGGGCGCCGACTAAGGCTGCACTGCACAGCACACCGTTTGGGTGAAATTGAACGAAATGACGAAGTATATCTTGGTTTTTATTCGCGCGCTCCTGAAAGAGAAGAGTAGCATGCTTCGGACATCTCAATTGTAAATATAAGGTTCGTCAATTTTCATCGTCGCACAATGGTATTACTGGCTGGAGAATTTAGTAGAGGTGACCAAGAAACTGTTCCAGATGGCATATAGGCCGGGAAACGTTCTTTTTTCTTGCTGAAGATTAGTAACCAGTATTCCTAGAGCACTTCTGAAATCCCACTAAATTTCAAACTTCAGTTGTGCCTGAAATACTAGGAAAACTTGCACCGAAAAGAGAATTAGAAGGAAATCTGTCTGGGTTACGTACAACATCCACGTTTTTTTCCAGTCGTTCAAACCTTCCAGCTCTCAGATCTTTCTATGCAACGCCGCTGTAGAAATGGACTTGCATTCGAAATTAACCTGGGTTGGAGGCTGCCTAGAGTATGACATCGATCCCCGTCCTCCGTCGAATAGGTGGGAAAGTCGTTGTCCTTATTCTCTATTATGAAGAACATTTATTTTCCGATGATCTCGGAAGTTTTTTTTATAAAGTTTCATGTTTTCAGAGCTCGCATTAGTTCTCAAAAGTCCTTCAACCTTTTCCAGACTTCCTCTAAGGGGCGGTTCAGGCGAAGCTGTAGCGTCTTAGAATGCCTTGTAAAACCTATCTGCTTCTCCTCGCTGGTGCCTATTGTTTTCCTAAGAGACCGGAGCACAGGTAGTTGCTGAGATGAATGTGCAAGTCAACCAAAAAGCGTCTCCCTTTAGCGGCTCCCCTCGATGAGAAATTCAAACATTGCGATGCGATATTCAACAGCGTTCTGACTACCCGTTCTTTAGTTATCTATCACTGTTTGTAAAATAGTGAATGTTCAGAGGCATTACTTCAGGCCATTTCGTTGGCACTGATCAATTTTGTTGCCTGTTTAGTGAAATAAATCAGGGTTTGCTTGAGAGCGGAACATTCGCCGTCTTGGCGTAATATTTCAGCAACGACGCTGACGGAAATAATCTCATTCGAGAATTCTTTTTTGTTAGTGGAAAAAAATACAACAACGCTCAGTCTAGTTTAGGAGCATTTGAGGAGTTTGATAAGTTGTACGAAGTGCTGATGTCCTCTTCTCTTGAATGATCCTTTAATCGCAATGAAGCGTATCAAAGCATCAGTCTTCCCACGAATATGGTCTAATTATTCTCAATGACACGAAAGATGGCTTTCCTGCAGCCTTATCACAGTGTTTTGCCTGAGAGACCAAAACAAAACCAAGAATATGGAACGTATAGAACTCACCTCTCGAGTTTTTAACAATAAGGGAAAGCATCCATTCAATCTGGATTGATTTCTCACGCACAAATCTCACAATGCTTCATGCGGTTGCATCGGTTAATTACTCGCTATTATGCCGTTTCTGAACGACCCATCACAACTAAGACCGATGATGTGAGAGTTCTGTGTGAGAAGCATTCATTGGCACTCTCAGTAAGCGTTTCATTCACACATTGCCTTCACCTACACTTTCTCTTGATGTTTTGTTCCCTGCTCTTGCATCGGCCTTTGCCTAATGAAAAGCTGAATCCTGAAAATTCATCAATATGCAGTCGTCAGAGGATCTGCGACGCTATCTTGGCACGATTTGTCTAACGGAAGCCAACCATCGTACATTTGACAAGCAGAATCAGGCTCCCCGAGCTCCTCCTGCTTATGTTATACGCACGTCGATCGTGTTAGCTGTTTGTCTTGATTGCTTGCTTAAAACGTGTAATGGGAACGCGATCTCTGCAATCGTTCTGTGTGTTTCTCGTCATATTTGAACGAATGATATTAACTATAGATGATTGCTAAGCTTTCTAGGATATCTGTTGCAGTATATTTTACTCAGTAGGAAAGAATCGGGATTAAAATTCTGTCAGTAGGAGTCCTTCAATTTCGCTTCTTCATTCGAAGGGGAATTGTTTAGCTACGGCATCAGAACTGCGTAAATAGCGTAATTGCGTAATGGCATCAGAACGTGCCACACTGCACATACTTGTGAACAGTGCAACAATTTTTCTTCCTTGCAGATGCAGCATCGGTCTGCCCCATAAGTGATTTCCCATCCTTATCACTGAGGGTGGTTAAACATACAGTTTGACGTAACGATTTATTGAAGATATCACCTATAGGCACTCAATCACTGTGCAATAATCAAAGTCGTGTTTGAACTTCGGAAGAACTAAATGGCACAGTTTTATAGTCGAAGATCCCTTTGCTTTGTTCATCGTTCTTTGAAAATAAGATGAACCCATTGAAGATTCCCATTATACAGTTGTTTATTTGAAATACTTTAAAGAGATATGAAACGTTGATGAACACTTCCCTTGTGATATTCGAGGGAAATGTAAATATGGAAAAAAAATGGTAGTAGGTTTGAAATTCTATGTTGGGGTGCCGTTTCAATGAATATACATTTCGATTTACATATTTGCGCATTTTTAGGGCGAAAACTCAATGCAGTGCTTGCTGCACTCTACCGTTGTTCTAAAGATTCCTAAAACTTTTCAGATGTATTCTTAATAGAGAGGACATTTATATTCGGAGGCTTCTTCATGAGAAGATATTTGATATGCTATACCTTTCCACAAGTATAGTCACTAGTCTAGTGATAAGCTGCAATTCGGTCACCTAATCACCAATCATCATTGTGACAACCCTCCGTAGATGAGTGAGGCACACATTGTTTAGCCACTATTATGCGACTAGTCTGACTGGTCTGACTTACACTAATGTGTTCGCTTAGGAGCGCTTTCAGTTCGTGCAAATGATGAGAAATGTTCACGGCCTTCGTTGGCAGTATTTGGTCTACGGTGATTTCCTTTCGCCAGAGGTAACGGAACTTTTAAGGTTGTACGACCTGTGACTTTTAAGGTTGTACGACCTAACAAAAAGGTAGTTGATTTCGCTGAGAGAGATGAGCGTGCAGTATATGTTATTATGCAATCACCTCACCGACCGAACTCCTTCGCGAATGCTGACGATAGAAGAACATCAGTGAAAGCGCATTTGTACCTTTCACACATCGCGCCCATGAAATCCCCCTTCTTCTCGGCGTGAATGTGACCAGTTCAATGTAAAGTGGGAGAAATCTTGGTCATGCACAAGTCGATGCAATGTATCTACGGGTTTTTGTCTCCTGGTCACTAAATGAGTTTTGTTTCTAGTCGCATCAGATAAGCCAACCTGAAAATGTTGTTTTTGGGGAGGAAAGAGGAGAGCAGAAGGAACTGCTATCAGTGTGCGGCCACGTAATTGTAATATTAGTGCGTGCGGACTCAAAATTTTCGAATAAGAGCACACGATTTTGGAAACGTCGGATTAATGCCAATTCCCAAGCAAAGGCTGAAATTTAAGAAAAAAGAGAAAAAGTGAGTGAAGAGGTATGTCACTTACAACGCAGTTCAGCCTTGAATTGAATGCTGGAATGCTTATACACCTGCCTTGAATTGCTTGAATGCTTTACTTATATATTACACTTTCCTGATATATGATTCGTACCTTCTAGCCAATACTAGCGAACGCTATGTGCAGTAGAGGGCATGATACTGGTTCTTTTGCAGAACAAGAGATTTTGCAGAACCAGGAGACTAAGTCGCAATTAATCTGAGACTGAACTCTGAAGGCAGAACAATGGCACTGGGAAAGAAAGCAGCGTAATATGTGCTGAAACAACTTACTACAGCAGAAATTCTGTTGTTCATACGAACACGAAATCATTTTACGCGCATAGTGAAATCATATGCTGCAACTTTAATGGCGCCGATTCGAAATAACGAATATTTTTTGCTCAAATCCCCAATTATACAGATGAAGATATAACCACTCAGTGAAGTATTGAGCGTATATTTATTTGCTCAAGAGTGTTTTTCATGGATCTTCTATTGTCTCTAGCATCTTATGAATTTCTCTTTTGAATTCTCCATTATATCATCATCGTAATTCCCTGAGCCTTCAGGATCCGCTTCGATTGCACAGCATTTAGCGAAACGATACGTCGCATGAAAATGTTGGCTTATCTTGCAAGAAATTGCTGGAGATGATGGCATCTTAATGTTCTCCTTTACTCTTCTACCTCGGCAACGAGAGAGCCCATTCAGCGCCGCATTTATCCTCCAACGGTGGACAGATCTCCTTCTTGATTCTGCTTCATATCTCATATCAAAATATTTTACCTTTGTCGTCTTTATCGCCATAGCTTCTTCATACTGTAAGCCACTGCTAACATTTCGACAAAGGTTCGTTGCTGTATTGCAATTTTTAAAACGTATCTTTGCTTTCCTCTCCTCATTTCCGCAAAATAATGCTAACCTTTCGAAATTCTCACACATTCTTCATTTCATATCCATCTATTTTCTGCGATATCTTAATCACTCTTAGTGAGTTCTGTGTGTGAGGTTCGTCTTGCGTGACTTGACATGTAAATTGCAATAAAGAAGACTAGCGCAAATATTCATTAGCGAGTGCACAGGTGAATTCATTTTCGTCTTCGCACTTTCAGCGAAACGTTGAATATTTTCCCCGTGATTACGTGGTGCAGTGTTGCTAACATCACAATCAAATGCTTGCGGGAGCATTTTAACCAGAATTGTTGAACGGTTACAATGAGCAATACTTCGTATGAAACACAAATCGAAGTGCCTTCGACGAATGAGATAGCACTAGCCGACGACTTGGATGCAAAGCTGGAACGTCAGTGGTACTACCTTTTACTGTCAGTGGTGCCTATAGCGTGCATTCTCGGCAACTGTATGGTAGTGGCTGCCGTTTGGACAACGAAGAGCCTACAGACGACGACCAACTATCTCATCGCTAGCCTTGCGGTTGCTGACCTCGTCGTCGGCACTTTCGTTATGCCGTTCAGTATTTACCTCTCGGTTAGTTTAACATTAACACGTTTGCAGTGCTCGCGACCCATTGATTACGCTCTTATAACACCCTGATAGTGTTTTTGCCTCAGTAGAAAAACTTTTAGGCTTCCTAGTAATTTCTGGTCAGTTTATCCATAACATCGTCCGACATGCTCTAAATCCGGCATCATACAAATGACTTTTTTCCGAGGCTTTCGCGAAGGCTTCTCGGTCCTATGCCGATGATCTCTTCATTTCTACATCAGCGATTCTTTGAAGTGTCGTGGCGCCTACGCTTTGCTACTGGAACAGACAAAAGCGCGTATATTAGTCAGAATTTTATCGTTCACAACGCCAATTGTTCAAATAATTGCAGTTCATTTCGCACCAAGTGACGCAAATAATGGAGGTTGAATGCCTAAGGAGTGGAAATTATATGTAATGATGGTTCAGTGGATTGACAGTAATAGAGGCAGGCTCCCGTAATGATAGAGTTAGCATGAAATTAGGAATAGGATGGAGAAGTCGGTTTCCGTTCGGCTTTTATTATTGCTTTCAAAGTTAGCCACATCACTAATGAAATACGCAGTCGTGCAACGTTCGGTTTGCTATTCAAAAAATGTTGAAGGGTTGCTAGTGGACAATTCATTCATGCGGTAGCAAAATTCTCAGAAATTGTAAGAAGAGAAACTGGTATTTCTTATACCTGTGATAGCACTTAAGACGCGTCTCCTTATGATCATTCAAACAGATAACTTTTGAAAAAGTCCATTCATATAAGATCATTTCTAGCCAGCTGAAAGAACAGAAATTTTCCCCTTCTCCAAAGCTCCGGCCTGTCCCAATGCATCCTTTCTGAGCAGAAAGAGTTGAGAATCATGATAAGCATAAATTATAAGTACCATAAGAATAAGCAGCTGCGAATGAGAATGCGTCACCAGCAACAGTCAACGTGAATACAGTGGCATTAGCGCATAGTGCGAAGTGCAAATAAAATAGGTAATAGAGAAGAAAACAAGTGCGTCATTTTCTAGAAGGACCACCAGTCAATTTCTCATGCGAACAGTTCGCTGTCAAAAGTACTATAATCAGTAATGGCCACCATAAAATACCGAGCAGCTTCTAGGGAAACGTCTGGAAATTTCACAAACTCATTCTGCCTTTCACCACATCGTATGAACTAAGTCAAATTTTACCAGAGAGGGGAGTGATCAGCTAATATGGCACTTCGTAAGTTGTCGAATGCTGAAACATTTGGTTGCTGTGTTCTGTTAATGGGAGCTTAGGATGAGTCATTTCGTAGAGCAAACGAATCCTTAACGTTTCATGGAATTCTTGTGGTTGAACTTGATACTAGCGTTGGTGTTTGCTGTGCATAAAAATGCTGAATCCATGCGAAATTATTATCCCCCAAGTTCATTCACTTTGAGAGACTGAAAATTTTCTTGGCGGAAGTTCTAAAAATGTTGAATAATTCAGCACAACTGCGTCAAAAGAGGATTGCACTGCATGCATAATTCTCATGCAGGAGAGTGCTAGCACCAAAAATCAGTGAAATCTTGAGGTTCGTTGATGACGAAATACCTTTTTTACAGGATCGATTTTTTAGAATGACAGAATCAATAAGCGACAGATTCATCTCATATACAACGATTAACTTCATGACGTTTAGGTGAATGCTTTACATTGGCATCTTCCATTATCGGTGTGTTATTTCTATTGCGTACTTGATGTGGCTGCATCGACATGCTCTATTGTGCATCTTGTACTGATTAGCGTTGACAGGTGGGTACTTCGTAATTTCTGCTGCTCCCAAACCAGCCAGGTTTGAATGCCCCACTGCGGTAACAGTTTTGCATGAGTTTGGTGCAGTTGATTTTCCAGGTGCACATCCAGCCAGCCACTTACATCATTGGCACTTAGTTATACCTTCCTGAAAAATGATTAGTGCAATATCTTCTTCGATGAATAGTCTCCCATTCATTGAGCCAACTTGTTTTCGAGCTTCCACAGTGCTCGAACGCGTAAACTTGAGTGCAACGACCAGTTGTCATGGTCGCTTAATGCAGAGTTCCTGAAAGGAAGAAAAAACCGCATCGTAATGTGGTCAGTCTACGTAAGCAGTGAGCCTAATTTGTGTATTTCAGCATGTTGGTTATAGAACTTTTTCCATAATCAATACCATGATATACTTTTCTGACGAAATTTCTCTATTTGTGACCTTCATTACATGCCGCTTCTGAAAACATCGCCACATCAGCAGTCCTTGTGCATTCAAGTTCTTCCGAATATCGACGACCTCTCCGAGTTTAACAGAAGTCGCCACTATTTTTATTTAATTGTGGGCACCCATCACCAGAATAGCGAGTCAGCGGTGAACTGATGACATGTACGAGCTGAATGAAATTCACTGCATAAGGAGCCGTTCCGTAACTGCAAAGATTTTATCGTTGAGGAACCAAAGTGCCGTAGAATAGGGAGGATTTCGCATGAGGAGTAAAATAAGAATGACTACTCATTTCTCTAAATGTTCCCACCACAAATCGTCTAGCAGTAGAAGAAATGGGCCTGTGAAAAAGACTTTTCCATGGAATTGCAGGCTTGTGGCGGCTACAAAACCCGCCGAATACAAGACTGTGAAGCACCGGAAACGGGTTTACGTTGCCATTGGGCTTGCATGGGTTTTCAGCATCGGACTGTCACTGCCTCTTGGTAAGCCCACAGATTTGTAGCATTTCGTAACATATATAACATGTCCACAGAGCGTGCAGTATTTGGCAAAAGCCTCGAAACCTGTTGGAAGAACCTTAGAGCTGTTTGTCTGTACCTGTTGGTGTCGCTGAGATGGGGAAAGAATCTTTCTAGATCAGTACGAGTTGAAAGTTCACGGGAACAAAGTGGCCACTCCCCAGTCTGTATGCAGCACATTATAAAGTAATGAGGTTATCTTCCGGGTCGCATTTTTTACAGCTTTAAATTGTTCACAACTTGTACATCTGCTAACTGTAATCAGTGATGGCCAACTGGCAGAAAGGAAAAGTGGTGGTCACCTTCTACAACGCAGCACTAATTTGAGGAAATAACGGAACTGTCACTTCGAATCGTTGATTAACGATGGTTTGCTAAATAGCTTCGCTGTTTTTTAAAATTTTTTCCAGGCACTACCTTGAACACGAAAACGCGTCACTTTCTCGTATCGGAGCATCACTGCGGCATCTATAGTCCTATTTATATGTTTTGTAGCTCAATATTCGCTTTTTATCTTCCTTGCATAGTTATGATTCTCACCTATGGCTACATCTTCTATACACTCAGAAGACGACTTCAGGCAATACAATTGCAGGTGAACACTGGTTACGTTCAGATGTGAATTCGCGATATTCGTCAGTCCATTCTTTTATATTTTCTTGTGCAAAACGCTTGAAAATTTTTGCCTCATCGCTAGTACCATCAGGTTGCATGCTATGGTACGTTCAGCTCGATCCCATCGAAGTTCATTTGCAGTGCAACATTTATTAACCGTCTCAGAACTGATGCTTGCGGCAAATTCTCGTTGCTTTACAGTGCTTCTGGGCTGTGCAAAAAAGGCTGAACTTCGAACTCTCTACCCATCTCTCCATGGCTAAACGAATAGTTACCGGAAGCTCGTATGAATAAACGGATTAGCCGACGATTACATGAATAGGATTCTTTGATAGATTTTGTTGATCACCAATCCTGGTGTGATTCTAGGAGAAAGGTAGTTTCTTCGTAACATTTTGAGGAGAAATGCATAAATTCCATCGTATTCCCTTCATAAATGAGTGAATTATCAGACTTTCGTTTTTTATGCTATAGAAAAATTGAAGATTAAAAAACTGGCATCTGACGCATTTTTGATCGTAAGTTCCGAGACAAAAATTTTCGAAAGCAGTGCCCTTGGATCCACCTCATGCATATTCCCGAGGTTTCGCTACGCATTGCACATAATCGCTCGCGCATATTTCGTTGCACTTCAGCATAGGCAAAGATTTTTGTGAATGTATGGCTGATGAGGCATGACACGCATTGATGTCTGCAACGCTGGCACACACTCGCAGTTGTTTCTCAGGTTGGACGAGTGGTCGAATATTTTGCATTATCTCTAAACGTCCGCTTAATTGATGAGTATCGTTTATTAACGAATATTAATTGATTTTCTGATCGCTTGCCGATTCGATGCCCCACTGAATTGGAAGAAGGAAGAATCTGCGCATATTTTATAGGAGAGGCGGTTAAAGGGGTGTTTTATTCGACTGTTTCCTTTGTTTTTGAAGATAATTTTTGAGTGGAACACGAAGAGTTCTTTCTTCGTTCAATAATCAAAAAATGGTAATGATGTTGTTGCTCTGCTAATTTTTGCTAACTTTATATCGGATATAGACTGATATCTTGTAAATTTTACCTCGCCGGAGGTCGGAATTACGAGCTTATCGGCTTTTTTGCTGAGCATTGAGCAATGAGGGGACCTAATGTGATTATGCCATACTCAAAAGCCAATTGCCTATAATTTAAATTTTCCGAATACAGGCGAGCAATCGACGTGTACTTCTCGCACTCATAACCAAAACAACTTTTGCACTCTTGTTGCGACTAAGTCAACTTAACGCATGCTACGAGCGGTTTATTCCTAACTATGACTTTTGCAAAATGCAATTGTAGCTGAAATCGAAGACGGGAAGAAGACTGCATAAAAAAGAAAATCCACCGGGTGCGCCTATTCGTCTTCTATGCAGTTTTAGAGAGCCCTTCCATAGGGGTATTGTTACTCTTGTAGCACGCACTGATTCCTCTTGAAGGTGGCTTATCATTTCTCATGTTCATGTCCATTAATCATTTGACATTTACTCTATCTTATGCGCTAAGCATGCTCTATTAGGTTGAAATCATTTAAATAAGAAGCCTCCCCACGTATCTCTCCCCTCCCCACCTCTGCAAGGAAAGGAATTAGGGTCGGTTTTTGTATCCTCAGCCGAAACTGCGGTAGTCCAGCAGTTACAATGCCTTCGGTGCAAAAGTCCATTCCTGACGCTGTGGTACTCCTAGGTAGAATCCTTTGCGGGAAATCACTGGTGGCTGCGAAAAGCAACAAGAGAAGATGGCTAGGGTCCTCTCTTCAATTTTAGGTAGATGTATGCAAGAAATATGTCTCTCTTGTTTTGTTGCGAGACGGTTGAAACCCGACAGTGCTACTTCTTGATAATTGGTCTTATAGTGTACCATTTATTTTAATTTTCCATGGAAGATTCGAAATTTCCGACTTATCTCACATGAAGGTCTGAAGTGCTGTTTTGATTTTAACAAACCTTCCCCGAACTAAAACACCTCGACCACCTGTTTTCAGTTGGTGACGCGCTTCTTCAGGAGAGGTGTTGCGGTTCGACACATAGCTGATTTGAATATACTGAAAAAGTAGGCGAATAAAGGTGCTCTCATATCATTTTGTGAGGGTTCAGGTTTTCCTGATTATCGTTCACGTTGGTACGCTTCCTTCTATTGCAGTTCTCCACCGTCGTGATAAAGAGGAGTACCGCAACTATTTTTTATAAGAGAATGAAATGCTTACACCGAGTAGTTGAAAATAGCTGTTTTCCTTTGCGCAAATTGTATCGCATTTTTTTAAAACATTTCAAACTTATCAGACATTCTCAGACACGAAATAAGTCTCGAAACTCCTTCCAGATGAGTAATTTTCAGGAAATGGCAGGCGGTCAGTTTGTTGGTTTTGGCGCTGATGTTGGCAATATTGCAAATTCGGCAATGCAGACAGTCATCGGTGTAGCGCCGAGTAATCGCCAAGCGATCAGTTGGGAAAAACCATTGCTGAAGAAGATCGAAGAGACTGCAGCTGAACATGCCAGTTCACTGAATGAAAGTGAACGCGAGCAGGTGCATCTATCACCTCTTATAATCGTCTTTATAGAAGTCAAATCTGAGCGTTGATCATCAAACATGAATGTTGTTGGGAGGGAACGAGCGACATGGGCAGAAAAGGAAGATGTTTATAAATCTTTATTTAAGTTATGAGAGAATAAGTGAGCCTGGAAATTATTGTGAAGATACGATCTTCAATTCGATATTTTCAACATAAAAAGATCAACTTCAAGAGGTTTACCTATTCGCCTTATGATTCATTTGATGTCCTTGGGAATTTAAGGTCTCGATTTTTTGTAGGCAAGGCACTGGTTCAGTCTGCTCGAGAGAAGCCATTTTCATTGATGAAGTAGGTATCCAGGACCACAAATCGGGGAGATAACATTTAAGGAGTGGAACTGACAACTTATTCTGGTTCACAAGAAGAAAAGACACCAGTGGGATGAAAAATGGATGAAGCCACCCTTCAATACAACGTTTGTCCGCGCCGAATATGCATTCGGTCGCACTACATTGCGCAGCAATTTTTCGCTGAAACATTGTTTGCAGCTACAAAACATTCTGGACGCAGTACAGCCATGTTCTAGCAGTTCTCAGGAAACAACACTATTTGACGAAGATTTGAAAAGGCGGTCGTCTTTACTGCTTGGAGAT
This sequence comes from Parascaris univalens, assembly GCA_037576465.1. NCBI lineage: Eukaryota > Metazoa > Nematoda > Chromadorea > Rhabditida > Ascarididae > Parascaris > Parascaris univalens. Next base: position 142,679,494 of record CM075173.1, on the reverse strand, counting down.
GTTGCGCCACGATCTAGTATTACTCAAAACAATGCGTTCGGCGATGGCTTACAGATACCTCATCCTCTCCATGTCAAAAGGTAGGCTGTTAATAAATCACACTTTGAATTTCAGTAGCGCTGTTGAAAATACATTCCTGCGTAGCTGTGTGATCCGTTCAGCTATTCGACTTACTATGTTGGAAAAAGGTCCATCTAATATTGATGCTGAAATCGAGAATCTAAGGCTACAGAAATAGGGTCATCTTCACTTCCGTGCTCCAGAACGAATTTACATGTTGGTAGTTGACAATTTCAGTTTTTGCATTGCACAACTGGCAACTGACATAAAAAAGATCTCTCAAAAAAATTTCCAACGCATTTAGGGTGGTAGCTTTCCGTTTTTACGACTCAGATGAAGGTTTTTCTCTATTGTTGGATTGATCTTGAGTTGACTTTTTTTGATGCGAAGCCTCGCTCTATTCTCATCTATTCCAACATGAGTGCCACTTGTCAGGGAAGAGAAGATCTTGAATCTATCATGATTTCGACCGCTGCAAAGCAAGGAAGTGGTCTCAGCTTTTTATGACTTCAATGAATGGTACTGTTCTTCCGCCAAGGCAAAATAAATTTCCAACTTTTCCCACTGATATACGAATGGCCCTATCGATTTGTTGTTTTTCCAAATGCCACTTACTTTTCCAGCATGCGGCGGCGATTCTCTGAAGCGCTGCAAACTTTCTCAGAACGCAGCCATCAAGCGTTTCATGCAGAAAGTGAATTGGGAACTGATTTTGTGAATCGCCGTTATTCGTATCAGCCGGAATCGAATGCAACATGTAGACCTAGTGGCGATCACTCAGGCAACCTGACAGTACCACATGTTAGCCTTATCTATTGCATGATGACACTTTCATGCTTTCTTTGCATCAATTTATTCTTCGAGTGCTTTATAATGTCGCGCCACATAGCTCATTGAGTTTTATTCATGAAGCCTTCGTCCGATGAAGCATCTCAAATGTTCCCTCCACAGACGCTGTTGAGTTCATAATAGAAGAAAAGCAGCAATTTTATGCGGGTTTTATTTTCGTAAGCACCCGGTGTATTTTCCATATTGTCTAAAGTGTTGCTATGGGGGCCTGGGTTTCTTTCTCGTCGTTTAGATTACAGGATTACTAGGTGAGCAAGTGAAGATTGCCGAAATTGCAGTCATTTAATTCTCCCATTGGCGTATTCAAGAGATCAGAAGCAACAGATGCTTTCGTTACATTTACGTCTATCAATCTGGCAGTATTAACTTATTTTTTGAGCAGTTCCAAGCTTGTATAAAAATACAGGTTGGGGAAGTTCGACCCGTATTTCCTTTTGTGCAACCATTAGTCAGTTGAGAAGCCATACGCGACACGTGAGTCGTGATTAATTGCACCTAACTGCATGAAATGTGTTCAGCTGATTCAACAAATCAGAATAGGTTTTCGTGGATTATCAGATAAAAAAGTTTGTTTTCATTTCCACTACCAGACAATCTTCCTTTCAGCTTCTTTATTCCTGTGACTTTTCCTAAATTGCTGTTGTTGAAGTCGGGTTCCGGAGTTTTCAAAGATTAGTGCGTCATACAGTGTGCCGCGGTGCTGGTCGCAATCGTTGGAAAGGGCAGCATTTATGATCGGGCAACTTCGCGTAACTACGTTTCCGAGCAAAACTTGTGATGCAGTGTTCGCAGGCAACGTTTCCATATTTGTGTCACCATCTTGTTAACCAATGTGAATAATCTTCTGCTAATGAAATGTGCACCATGTACTCTCTTGCGGTGAAATTATGTGACAAGAAACGAACACAGTGTGCGCTGACTCAGTCATATAAGGAATAGCGGCATCATTTGTATTCATAATGCAGGTGAAGAGGAGGATGAGGCGACTATCAAATATCATTTCTGAATGGGAACGACCAAGCCGAAGTTCGCTTTCACACATGTATAGCCTTGCTCGTCGCGAATCCGTTTATATTGCACGAAGAAAGCTAGCAGGATTAAAGGTGAACGCATCTCTACCATCAAATTCCTCCATCTTTTTCACATGAATTTCGACGTTGGGCGCAATGCACAAAATTTTGCATAACCCATGGCGATAACCTTTTGCAGTAGATGAACTGACGATAATTTAAAAACTGTGAGGTTTTGATTGCGAAAGTGCTTTTAAAGGAGAATATATTTCGAGAAAGAATGTGGGAGGAAACACCTGGCCAGTTTAGCCTCCTACCGTACTTAAAGGAAATTTATTGCAGGACTGGGCTCTTGATTTGTTAGCGAAGCTACGCTCGAAGCAAGGGATGGCAATACGAAGGGAAACGAGAGCGACAAAGCTGGTTGCAATTGTTATGGGTAAATTTTAGTTCACTACAAATGAATTGAAATGCTTCCCTCTTCAAAAAGTAAAGCTTGCAAACGTCATGAACAGAACTGTGTTGCGGGTCGTATATAGACGACAGGAAAGAAAACAGCAAGGTCTCTGGATTATTCGAACGAAGAACAACAAGGTTAGAAGAAATTTACGAAGAACAGAATTTAGAAGCAATGCAGGTCTATCAAACACCAACAATAACGAAACAGTAAATGAAATGAAGACATTTGCACCTCCAAACTTTACCAGAGATGCATAGATATTGTGTTTGGAGCACAGGATAAAGCGTGACTGCCGTCTGTGGAACATCTCAACGACTTTAATCTGAACACTTCATTTCATTTCTCATTTGAGAATACCGTTGCTACATTGGATCCATCACTATGTATTTTCTTGTCTGCGTTTTTTACAGTCGTTTTTCTCGTGTGCTGGCTGCCGTTCTTCACTCTCAATATGATAAAAGTATACAAATTAATGTTCAACTCTTGGCCGACAGACCTTGAGGTCTGGTTTCACTGGTTTACTGCTCTTGGATATTTGAATTCTTCGCTGAATTTTTTTATCTACTCTGCTATTAATCAGGTATCGTTTCTGCTACTCAGGTGGACTTAGATTTGAAATGTCTATTCTTTCGCGCTAAATATGTCGGGGAAAATGTTCATGGAATATGCAAACTTCAGTAAGTTAGCGAGAGATCGATTCAATCGAGTATTCATTGGAAGTGCCAGCCGGAATTAGGCATAACCTTGAACGCGCATGAAAACAGTCGACAAAATCGCTTGAGAGATGATCATGATACAGTGAGCTGGAAGCAAAAGGGTCATGGATCATTCAATCGTCATTATTTTAGTTACTTTCTTCTTATTGAAAGGTTTCGATAGCGTCGGAAAACATTCGTCAACATAAGCTATGAAGTATGAGAATATGAAGTAAATTTCATGTCGGCGCTAAGCAGCTTAAAGAACAAGCGAAGAGAAAATGGCGTCTTCAAAACGTAGGTGAAAATACAAATAACAGAAAACTTTCTAGTCGGATGTTTTAGAGAGGACAAAGTAGGTGTAAATTGAATTCTACGGCAACATTAAGAATTTCTGATGAAAGAGAGCTCAAATTTATGAGCATTGAAGACTTGTGCGAAAATTTTTTGTTCCAGTTTCTCAGTTTCCAAACATATTTCAAACTCGTTTTTCCAACTACTTCGTACTCTGCCACTGGGGCGATTGTATGATGAAACGATACGTACACTATAGGAAACTCTGCTCATTCAGCAATACTGTTTCGGTTTTGCAAAGGAAATTGAAAGAATTCCAATAAAAGTTTAAGATGCGTTATCTGCGCTCTTAATCGGTTGTTCTATGTCTCACAATAGGAAGGTGCTTTTGCAACCCTTACTTTCATGTGTTCTAGCTCACTGCCGCATTACTTTAGAGACTAAGGGCCTATACGTTTCAATCATCTTCTTTTTCTCTCTCTCCTTTTTTTTAAGTTTGCAGTTGGAATACGTTGTTGAAGACGTTCACTAGTTGTTCGATTCACTTGATTTGACCACTGTAAATGGAATGTTGCAGAAGTTCCGCGCAAGTTTCCGTCGGCTAATGCGATATAGGCGTTCGAAACTGCGCACGACATGGATGCTTCCTCCGAAGGAATCCTCTCAGCCGCCTGCTAAATGCTACGACTGTGCACCATTCATAAAGCGGAGCAGGCGAGTGAATACTAAACAGCCTATTATAAGGTTAGTGATGCATTGCTTCAAAAGATCTTTTGATATTCGATCACTTCTACGACCAAAAATAGTTCATATAGTTGACAAAGTAGAGCAATGATCGTCGAATAAAGTTTCGGAAATCCAGACGTTGTCACACAGCAGAAGATACCCCGGCTACATAAATTCATAGCAACAAGGATAGTTTCAGGGCTTTAGCGAGAAAAAAAGGATGTAAATGCAGAAAAGCCAGTCAACAGAAGTCGCCAGAGGTTACAAATACTCACCATCGAATACGTGTATAAACTATAGGTATTTGCAGAAAAAATACGCCGAACATGGTATTTCTTGCCCGTTTTATCCATGGTGGTCGCTGTGAAATACATGAGCTCGAAACTAGTATTTTGGGTTCATCACAGTCCAGTACCAGCGATGTCCTTCACGAGGAGTTAGCTTGCGGCGGCTATAGTGACCAAAAAATCTTTCACTTTGCACCGGATTTCCTGCATGCAACTTTTCACACATGAACCCCCGTTCTTCGGAACTCCCCTTCCCCACGATCCAGAGCGCTGGACCGTCGCAGGGGTCCTCACCGGGAAGGAATCATCGATCCCGCGGGAATATGAATAACTGTTTCGTTCTGCGAGGTCCTTCGTTCAAGGCTGTTTTTCGAAACACTACTGGAAACGTTTCATTGGGTATTGTTGGTAATCGAGTCTGTAACGAATGTGAGGGAAAAGGTTTCTCGCCAAAACTGATAACAAAAACGTACATTGACTAAAACAGATGTGCACCTACCTATTCATAGAGGAAACGGCTATATGGGTTGAGGACTTTAAATAGCCGCATATAAAGAAAAATAGTTGTGCTTTCACGGTATCATACACTGAAGTGACCTGAACTCCATGTAGTGGCTTCGATGATGAGGTACTTTGTGTGAGTCTTTACCTTTATATCTGTGGTACTTCAGCTTTAGCTGATTGAGTGGCATGATGGAGCTCTAGCGTTTTTTTCTGCTTAAAATCCCTTCCAACAAAACTGCATCTTCCTTTTGCAATGTTATGCGTGAAACGCTTCTGTTTCACCTCATTCCTCTCTCCTACGTGCGTTGAAAGTTCACCGAAGCGAAAGGTTAAGAAAGCAACAATCGAGAAAAGCATAATGTAAATGACGTGATATTTGCCTTGTTGCTGAGCACGACATTTCAAAGCCCATCTGTGGCTTTGAAATGTCGTGCTCAGCAACAAGGCAAACATATCGGAAGATTTAGTAATAAAGGTAGAGTTGAAGTTGATCTGGTTGTTTTTGCAATGTCTTTGGCCGTCGATTCGAGAGGTATTTCCAGCTTATTACTTCAGATCGAGCAATCGCTCGTGCTTCGAGCAGTTACGATTAACTGCCATAACTTTCGTTTTCACTCACTCTTGTGCTCTCGCAATTGACACTGCCTATTAGCGTTTGCTCTTATTACCTTCCTGTGTGATGCTCGAATAGCCAATCACATAATTTAATTCAGCTAAAATGAATGCTATAATCAGCAACGATCATCTGCTACCTTTTAAATTATATCGCACTGGTCAGTCTCTTGCATCAACGGAGGATCTGCATTTTAAAATAATGAAGCTTCAGTCCGAATAAAAAGGATTTGCGTAGTAAAAAAGGCAATTTGGAAACAAGTTCTAAAATGTGATCAAAACTATAACTTCCATATTCGAACCGCAGCGAACTAATGACTTCTCTTTCTTTTGATGGAAACAGGGCCACGAATAAGAAAAGCTTATTGAGAAACTCTGGAAGGATCAGTGCAGCCTCTGGCACATTTTGGAGAATAAGTTTATGTCAAGGTGAAGCTAGACTGAGGATGAGGAACGCATGAGGCCAAATGGGTGGTTGTGAGTTCGTCCATAGATGGCCATTTAAGAATGTCTATGCAAAGAAGGCGAATGAGAGGGGAACATTTCAAGCAAAATTAGGAAGGAACCACTTTCCAAGAGAAAGCGTGATCTCTGCCGCACATGGGAAAACGTTTTTATATAAATCTCGTAGTCTTTCGCATAGTCACGCCATTTGTTCGCCGCTGCTTTTCTTCTTTACCCAGAAACGAGCTTAAAAGTCAAGGTAAATCCTAAGCGATGATGTATAAATCGCATATCGATTTCTGCAGTCAGCGTGAAATAAATTCCCATCAACACAGCGTCAGTAACAATTGTTACGTGAAGGAGTTAGAACTTCGTTACACACAAAACGGTTAGATTGATGGAGAGATAATCAATTGGCACTGTTGTCCAAAATTTCTATACGTTCATCGGTTTCGTATCGTTCTTTTCGTGGGGAATTATGGAAACCATGATTATTTTGGAAATTCCTTGTCGGTAACTATTCAGCATTAGCCTTCTCCCATATCTCTTAACTTTTTGAAGAGAGAGAGACCCGCACACTCTGCTCGCTTCATGAAGAATGGCCAGTATGCAGCAAGTTAATGGAAATGTGGACACTTTAGAAATTCCTCGCCAAACGTTTTATTCATGCATCAGGCGGTAAGTGGCTCAAATGTTCATCTCTCGTTTGCGATGCAGTACACGAAATGGCCTTATGTCTACATGCAAGTTATTTTCAGGATACCACACCACAGAGTTTCTTTAAAGAACCCAGAAATCATAATCAACGAGGTTACCAATTCGTTTAGCCGTATGTCGATCAGTGGTGGAGGCAACACGACGATAAGGTTATTTTTAATAATGTTCGTGTCTTTATCAACCACTTTGCCTTTATTTCTCTGCTATGAAATAAGGTAGAATTCTGAATCAGGAGCTATTTATTCTGAGGGGATGGCAGCAAGTAGCTATTACGGCATAAGTTTATTGTGCACAGTGCTGTGCGACAGTGCGAGGAAAACAAGATCGCTCGTACCCAAGCCTGCAAAAACTTCTTGCACATTATCCAACATCCAGGAGTGTCACTTTCAAGCATTGTCACAGGCGACGAAGTGTGAACATATCAACATCGGTGCTAGTGCGAAAGCAGTTTCCAGATTGGCTCCAGCATGGTCTAAAGCCTGTAAAGATTCAGACGACCATTGAAGCCTATATGCTGAGGGCGGTCCTTTCCGAGAAGGCATCGCTCATCACTCGTATTCTCCTTGATGCCACTGTAGAGAAAGGAAGATTTTGCATTTAGCGGCATGCCGTATCTAATTTACACATTCTGTCCTATGTCCGTTATGTCTCCGGATAAATTAAAGGCATTCTGAGGACAACAGAATGTGGAAACGGTAATGAAAAAACTAATCGGTGCATTCCTGGCTAATGATGGAGTTGAAAACGCGCTTTAATGATGTGATAAAGAAGTTCCTGGCAAAGATTCTCATAAAAATTACTCATAAAAAATTACTGGCGAAGAAACTTGTAGGGGAAGTTTTGCGGCTGAATTCAGTGTGCAGAGAAGGCGCTAGCGAAAGTAGGAAATTATTGAACAATAAATATTCCCTCTTTCTTGAAAAGGGGATTTTTGTGTGGATGCCGTTTGCGAGGTTCTAGGGAAGAATCACTGCATACAAAGTGGGTGAAACAAGTGAAGAGGGCAAAGCTTCGATGTGGGATGGCCAATTTTCTCGACGATGCGTTAGACATAGGGCTTTGCCAAGTTTTTGGCAGCGATGGGCGCTCTTGAGCGGCAGAAGAATGTTCATCTGGGAGCTTGCTGGCACCCGCTGATGACTTTTTTAGACCGGTTTCTCCTAAGCCGTCGATTTTGGATTGCTGACCTGAGAAGTCGATTTGACGATTAATACGTAACCGTCTACCCATTTCGTCCACGAATCTCTTTGATGCCCGGTTTTGCGCATGAACATCGTCTAGACATAAGAACGATTGCTCATCCTTGAGAACTGAGGTGAACTTCTGTATGGAAGTGATTCTGTGAAAGAAGATGCAAGTCTTCGGTGGAAATGACGAGTACTCTGTGGTGAGAAGAAACGGCGATAAGAGGCTGCTAAACATCGACACATAGATCCAAAAAAGTGGTTTTCATTATATAAGCTCGTGGGTTATCGCATCATGTTTGGGATAATACCTTCATTCATTTTAGGCACTGAAAGAGCGCAACCACCATATAAGACGTCTGAGTTTATACGTTCCCTTCAGCGTATTTTTTGAAGCGGTCTTAAGGTAAAAGGGCCAACAATGGATCTGATTACTCTTCTGCTGTCGTCATGATCAAGAAATACTTCATCTTGTAGCTAATCACCATCTGCTTCCAAAACGCATGTTCTGAAACTTCGTAATAGATGCTTCCGAATGGAATTTCTGAGCAACAAGTTTTCTGCAACGACGAGGATTGTTTTCATCGTCATCAAAGAAGGTGGTTGATTCAATTTTTTCTTTTTATACGGTTGAATGCTATATTTTCCGCTCGTAAGGAATGCTATATCTTCCTGCAGGCATTCATCTGATGGTACCCTCATGCGGCGATCATCATCCGAAATGATTGGAGCAGTAAGGTTTTGCAAAAGCAGTTCAGGCTCTGGGCAAAATGCAGACTTGAGTAGCGCATTGGGAAGTATCCGTCTTCACGAATTGCAACAAACGACAATTGCATGTGTTCAAGACCATATGGAAATGTCTTTGTGAATTGTGATAGCTTTCAATCCTATAAATGCATTTGAGTTTTCGTTGGAATAGAAACTGAACTGACGGCATTCAGCAGTTACTCTACTGTAGTCTTGCTTTAAATGTCACGGTCTTCCATTGATAGCATGTTTAGTACCTCACTTTGGCACCATTGTCTTTTCGGCTACCTAGTCAGTGGCTTTTCTAAGTGAAAATAAAAGGAGATCCTCTGTTTGTTTTTTCCTCCGGTTGTTGAAAATTCGTTCCTTTCACGTTGAAGTGGCCCATCTTCTGATGTTTTTTCAATCATGCAACAAGGGAGGAACGGATATTATACTGCAACCAGCCGAGAATGTCTGGCCTACTCAGCAAGCATGCTTTCAATAACATTGTTAATGGTTACCACCTTCATACCGTCGAAGAGACTTTCACTTACCTGTTCATCAATTTGGAATATTTACATCTCTCAAAGTACTAAACAGAAAGTTGCGCTCCCTGTCTCAATATGTTCCGACACAGGACTGATTGTGCACGTTCCTTTTCTTCTTGCACCAACATTTTGATGACGATTGCATTTCTGATATCGGTGGCAGTCACCGAAATTCGATATGAACAATGATAACTTCAATTTTCTTTGTCGGTTTCTCTTTTTTCTACTTCACTGTGTTTAATTACTGTGTTTAATTACTTCAATAGCTCAGTTGCTTACATTGTTGAGAATCTCAATACTGCTACGGGTGCAATTTTGATTTACGCATATGACACGTCTTAATTATATAATTCCTTCTTGACTGCAGGTGTAATTTCCACATTTCCGATTTCGTCCCATCAGCCTACGGGCGTCTACGAACTTCGCATTACATGTAAATTGTTTGTGCCTTTAGCTCTTTACTTTATGAAATGGCCCATGCCCAACAAAAGTTGCTCCATTGACCACAGTTCGATTGATCACAGTCATATCGCTTTGAAAAATACTATTCTGGACGGTGGAAGTACAAAATAAACAGTCTGAACACGAGGAAAGTGGAGAAATATATCACGAGATTGGTGCAACTAATGTTGTCCTTCCTCACAAATATCCCGGTGGGATGGAAATTAATGATTCCACGGGATAGATCATTCACTATTTCATGGCTGGTGTTCGATATATAGAACCCTATCGCTTTTACATTTCCTGATTCATAAGCTTAGTGTTTGATGATAAGACGTTGATCTCTTGTATTATTGGTGCTATGAAGAGAAATGCACCTACTTTTTTAAACATTTATGTGTGTAATGTTGTAAAGTGCTGACAAACCACAACATACACTGAAATATGAAACTGTCATAAAGTGAATATGGTCGGCGCAATCTTAAAGTTATTTGGAGAAACATAATTTATAACTGCGATGGGAAACGCACATTTAAAAGCAACGTAGAATTTTTTTCCTCAAATACGATTGGCTCTCATTCCATCATATTTCTCTGCTAGCTTCTTCACATTTCCTTTCGCTATTCTACCGTTACGCATATTTGCCTAATAGGAACCTAACTTTTAAATAAACATCGTTCATTGAACGAATTCGAAACTGAGTGCGGCATGTGACTGAATTCGTAAAATGCGGCAAAATTCGCAAGAATGCTGCAATTAGTGGTGGGTCTCGAAGTCCAAAAATGTCCCTCGAGGGACTTTTGCTTTACTTGAAAGGCTTGTTGAAATTAGCCTCTGCAATGTAGTCAGTAATTTACTGCTCGCGTGTGGCTGTCAAAAGCGATGAAGTTTGCAGACTTGCAAAGATTCACGTCCATGCCGCGAAGTTGATATATCGTATGTGGAAATCGTTCTTTAAACAGTGGAAGGTGGCCACCCTAGCAGATTCGGGAAACCGATGATGATAAAGTCACATGACCATTTAACACGCATGCTCCAACAGTTCTGAAACAAGGCGTTCCGAAAAGTTTGTGGGTTGTAAGCGTTCTGCCTATTAAGGAGTCTATCAGCTTACTTTTAGGCAGTTGCAGGACAACAACGAGTCTGCTATGGCCGCACTGTGACTGATGTTTCGAGTTTGCATAAAGTACGACACAATGCACATAAAACGGACTTCCTATAACTTCACTTCACATTTGCTATTCCAGTTTAGACGTCGAAATAGTCGCTGAAATTGACGCAAAAACGCACAGACAATCTTTAAAACCGTTTCAAATCTCATGAGGATTGTGTTCACCACTAAATATGAAGACCTCGATTGCGACGATTGCTGAAGTATGTTGCAGTTGCGGAAACTGTTCACTTCACGGCTTTTTCTGGAAAATGAAATTAAGACATCGTGAAAGAATTTGCAGATGTTTCTTGACAGAGCGCCTCTTTTCTACTTCACTTTCTGCTCTTATCGAAGAAGAAATTTATGCTTCGCAAGATGACGATATCGGTCACAGGGAGACTTGATTTATAGGCATTTGTCTGGGGTGAGGAAATTCTTGGAAGTTTTAGTTCTAGGTATCCTGATGCATAACATCGTATAGGCATCGCTCGTTCAGTGAGATGTTACATTGCTTGACGAACAAAGAGGATGAAGAAAAAAACCGAAAACACAGATAGAGAGTGAGCGTTTACGGGACCCCGGCTACATGACATCAACTGTGCCCTTGAGCACGAAGGGATTAGCTCCACTCATCCAGAGTTTCGTGAGCGAAAACCCTTTACAGGATTTGGCCTTCGTTCGGTAAGCGATAAAATTGCTTGCTTATACAGGAAAATTCATCCGCAATTGCTAGGCATAGTGGTAGGATCGTTTTTCCAATTTCCAATTCCTAGCAGTGCTAGGAATTGGAAATTGGAAAAACGGTTCATCCTAGCACTGATTCATTGTGCATAAGCCTGAGTTCATCCGTTCGAGCGCGCATTAAACAGAACAGTGATTTCTGAACTATCATTAAGTAATTTTGCGAAATAACGCCTCCTTTATTTGAGGGCAACCTGCAAGCAAGAAAACACTCCTTTCGGCAATGCGGCCTCCTGTCGGTGCCATTGGTCAAGCCAATCGATAGTGACTTTCGATGGTGCATTCAACTACGAACGTGCAGTGGAATGGAGGTTACGGACGAAATATGCACTTCAAGAGAAATTCATGTCATGCAGTAGAATATCTGGTTAACCCCCTCAGTGGCCCAGTAAATCGGGGATCAGATACAGCTCTTGAAATGTTTTTTTATACTCGTCAACGTCGATATTGGTTTGTCCTCAAGACCAAAATGTCCCACCCAATACTGCAGCTGCCGACAAAAGGCATGAAAACTTATTGTCGAGGAGTGTACTTCTGGAATAACTACTGTTCAAAATCGTCGAAGACGCTCTCATTTACAGAAGCTACTCGTGATTATTCTTTCTGAGATTAATGACCAATGGATGTTAACTAGTAAGTCAAACATTCGCTGTACGTTAAAAGTACAGTGAATAACGAGCGGACTGATTGAAGTGGCTGAAGTAGGCGATTTCAGCTTCTTATTGGCTCACAAATAGGAATGACGTCTCTGGATTCCGGAGTCGGTACCTTCATACTCTTTTCGATGCATTCACAGCTGCATGGAGCAGTGAATACCAGCGCTTAGGCGAGCAAGTAAACGTTCGAAGCATTCAAATGTGAGGCAGAGCACAGCCTCTTATCTTTTCAACACGAGTTGCTGGCATAGCTTCGTGAACAGTTTTTGGCGTTCCACTAAAGTCTGTGAAGATTGTGAGATATTTTCACATCAAACAATATGTTTGAACTAAACAACGCCTAATGGCTAGGAGACTTTAAAGTGATGACATGCTGGAACACTAAAGTATCATTAATTGTTTATAAACACATTCGGAGTTTAGAAATTTTATACGACACGTTCGAATTCAAATTCGCCGATTCAATGAAGAAGAATGGCATAATCAAATGTTCGATCTTGGCTCATGGATTATAATAAGGTGATGAGGCGCTATGAAGCATGTGCTGCTCGGTTAGGTGTTGGAAATTACGACTGGCTGTGCGATTTCGTTGAATAACGGTGCTACGCCTGCAATTCCTGGAAACCAGCCTCATCATTTGATGACGTTTTCCATCTCCTCAAAACACCAATGGTCACGTCTCATCCACCTCAGCAATCCTTTTAGTCACACTCATTGTACTCAACGTACACTATAACCCGTTCCTACCAACAATCTACTCCCCCACCCCCATCCTTTCACTTGCCATGTGAATCTACGTGTAATCAAAATCTATTTCTAACGTAGCCGAGAACCGATGTAAAAGCAAAATGATCACATTTTGCTTTTGCATCGGTTCTCGTCCTTTATTCTTCAGCAGTGCCATCGATCGAGCCATGTGTTTTTGGTTGCCTATTGCCTAAATAAATCGGACTTCAGTCCAGCGGAATCTTTATTCTCCATTCGAGATCTTTCCGATCGGCAGCAGTTCGTGGTACATCACATCCTGCCATTTCAACTCATTCATGGGAGTTATGTGTTCTCGAAAAAGCCACTTCTATTATGCTCGTGTTCAACTCGACCCGTCTTTTCACATAACTGCTGTCAGGGCACAAAGTGTACATTCATTAAGCCTCCGTATATCGACATTCGTGGGAGGTCTGATTCTGTAAAGAGTCCTGACTACATGCCACTCTTGGAAGTAGAACACGTGTGCTCGCACTGAACATAATGGATATAAGACAAGGACAATGGTATGAAAATAAAAAATATCAGTGAGAAAACGGTGCTACCGGACGAAATTTGGAATACAAGAAAAAACAAACCATTAAATGTGAAACAATCAGTGTTTTTTATCGGGTTCTTCTAACACTTGTTATGGGAATTCGGCCTGAACTTCTCAAACGGATAAGTCCTCTCTTGCGTGAAATTATAGTGACAGTTTGGAATCCGATGCTGAAATTTGAAACCAGCCAAAAAACACTACCTTGAATCTCTCCTCAGTGAAGTGGATAACGTGGTGATTTATTATACACCAGGCAATTCACTTATTCGGTAAAGCACATTACATCAAGCAGTGGTTCTCAAGGTTGGGTGAGAGTCCTTTGTGAACAGTAGGCTGCGAGGTAGTGAAATCTCTAATAAGAGCTATTTTTAAAAAGTTCCCCATGAGTCTGCGTGGTGAAGTGCGACTTGGTATGGGATCGGTGGAGAAAACGAGCTGTAGGAGGAAGGATCCGTGGTTGAATTTGTACGTAGGAGATTTTCTCCGTCCCAGCTCCTGTTCTCTGAAAGCTTGCTCCTAAGCTAGTAAATGGCAAACTGCTCATGTATCAGCTGCTTCAGCACCTCAGCCCTAACAAAATGCTGAGAAACTTGAAGTGCTGAGCGTTTTCACCATTAGAACCTTTTGTAACTGACAAATAAAGTGCAAAAATTCTCTATATGTGAAGTCGACTGAAGGTCAAAAGCTGGAGCTTCTTCACCAGTGAACTTTTCGTCCCCCAGTTTCGCAGCTAATATTTTCAGTGGTATAACAGACTCTGCGCTCATCAGGTAATTTCATCGAAAAGAAGTCAACGCATCATAAAATCTCTTGCTCCGGCTCATAATCTTCTCGCACTCAAAGCTTCCGCCGCTGTTGCGCGCATAGTTAAACTTTTCAAGCATTCTTGTAGCCTTGCCTTTCCTGTTCTCTTTTTTGTCGGATTCGTTGTACATAGAATTTCGCCGACGTATCGTCGACAGAGCACTCTCACTTCGCCATCCATGAAAATTGGCATCTTCAAGGATTTAATTTTGAAGTGACTAGTCCAGAACAGATGGGCAATTCTTCGTCACATATTTTTGCAACGAAGTAAGAATGCATTTATATGGATTATGATGTGTACTATGCAGGTTTGGGAGAAAATTGCGCAGAAAACGTTAGTGTTAATTTCATGAACGTGAACTGAAAATTCTAGCGAGGAGTGAAAAGCGAGGACAAATTTGGATCCATCCTCGAAACCATGTTTTCTACAGTTTCGCATTGGATACTAGTCGGGGCATAAGCGGTGAATAAACGTCGGCCTCATCTCAGTTCTTTCTTCGTTTGCGTAGCACTGCTCCGTGAATCATTTCAGTGCCATGAACGACGCAGTAGCTTCGCAATCCTTTAACTACTACAGCCATTTTCACTTTTGTCGTGTTTTTGCGCTTATAAGGACCATTTGAGTAGCCCAATCTGTTACAGTTAGTATGTTAATGTGAGCTAGCTGTGCGCCATTAATGCAAGCTCCGTGTGACTCCGGTTGGAATCATTCTTCCATATTTGACGCTGGTCTGATTATATCATCTGGCAAACTCTTTAAAATTAGCCAGTTTACTTTATTATTTAGTGGGTTACATGAAATTTTACTTTGTCCTGACATCACTTGTTCGCAGTACTGGTTAGGGAGCGTAGAACGTCTGAGCAATACATAGAGAAACGTCGCATGAGGAATGATGGTCATGTGCTGAATCGATAGAAGACGATTTCCCACCCTGAAGTATGAAGGACAAAGCGAATGGAAAAGCGCAGACATTTTTTGGACCAGTTTCAGGTTGGCAGTTTGACATTTTGCAGTAATTTCACAAAAAGACCAAAGTCATAGGGGCGGCGAATAATGTTGCACATGATTTAGTGTCGCATAGGAGAGAAGCTTTTTTTCAAAACTATTTTGTGATGCAAAACGACGCTTTCATCTGGAGCAACTAGTTTATTCATAGTGTTTTCGATTGCGGTAACAGGTTTAGTGAATGTCTTCAGAGCAGAATAATTGATCACCTTTCTACATCCGATACATTATATGCGTATGTTTTTGACGAACACATGCAAAACACCTTTGCAGCCCATTTCAGTGTTTCGAAAGAGGTTAATATGTGCTACGCAATTTTTTGGAGACGGTGCCCTACGCAGCACTGAATTGTTTCCGTTCTGTATGCGTAAAACGATTCAGCAAGTAGCTTAACAAGATGATGCAATCACGCGTCGTCGACGTAACGAATAAGCATCTTCGTCGAGCTCCGCTTGATATGATCAACCGCTGATGCCACTGTGGTGTACATTTTAGGCATGACTTCTTGCCGAAAACCTTGTTGTCGCAACTACGTGTTTTAATGGGGATATTTTTTGCACATGTAGGTGAAAGGTCATTTTCCCTCAGTCAATGGCACTTCTGAATTTTCACAATCACATTTATATGCTCTTAAGCGACCAACGATATGAAAACGAATGCAGAAATTTTTTCTGTCTAAACTTAGCTTAGCTATCACGACTCACTGGTTGGGTGCCTAGCCCCCAAATTTTTTACTGTTTGCTTTCTATTTTGAATTATTTTCTTCCTTGACGAGTGAGCTTGTTTACCACCTACATTGTGATACCGATTCAGTCAACAGATTCCTGCAATTTCACGCAGTAAACACACTAAAATAGCTGAATTTGACGTTTACCTGTACAAAATGGTTGTTGAAATCATGACCTGTAGGTGAGTTCTGCAAAGGTGATGTTATCATAGTGCCTTGAATGTGGAATACCGCTCTTTAACTATCAATCATCTCGAGAGCGTTCTCGATCGAAGTTGGACATTTGCAATATCGAGGTTGAACAGTTGAGAAGTTTCGTCGATGATTTTTGGATGTTCATTATCGGTTAACTTCATTCAGAAGTAAAGTGAGTTAAAAAATTATTGAAATTTGTTGCTTGAGTAGTTTTTCTGGTGAGTGGAGTCACCAAAAAACTCCTCTGGAGTCGAATTTCAGCCTTGCATCAGCTCGCTTAACGTTTCGTTTAATATGTAAAGTTTAGGGTTTCGTCCACCTGGATGGGACAAGCTGGAATAAACTCATAAAACAACGGATTCGTTCGTGTGCGTTATGCATCAACCATGATACTATTTATGGCGCAAATGAGTCAGCTAATTTCGACTGTAGGAGAATGTATCGATGAAATTTCTGAATTTTACCGGCAAATAGCTGAATTTGACGTTTACCTGTACAAAATGGTTGTTGAAATCATGACCTGTAGGTGAGTTTTGCAAAGGTGATGTTATCATAGTGCCTTGAATGTGGAATACCGCTCTTTAACTATCAATCAACACACACAAACACACACAAACACACACGAACACACACAAACACACACAAGCACACAAAAACACACAAAAAGCACGCAAACACTGACAAAAACACACAGAAACACACACAAACACACACAAACGCACCAAAAAAACACGCACAAACACACACATACACAAAAAAACACACACAAAAACACACATACACAAAAAAACACACACAAAAACACACAAACACACATAAGCACACGCAAACACACACAAACCCACATGTGTGTTTGCGTGTGTTTCTGTGTGTTTTTTTGTGTGTTTGTGTGTTTTTGTGTGTTTGTGTGTGCTTGTGTGTGTTTGTGTGTGTTTGTGTGTGTTTGTTCATGTGTCCTCGTTCGCGTGTTTCGTCAACCGCTGGCCGAAGAAAGTGCTTAGAATCGTCACGAAATTTGTTTTATACACCTTAACGTGGTGACAGCGAACATGCATCTAGCTGTCGAGCTAATTGAACTAATGATTGTGTGCTATAGAATTCATATGCAAATGTGCAAAACCAAGCTTATTCTAAAAAAAAAGACAAAGAAATGCAATAGTTGAATTTTGGAGAATTGTGGATTCGTGGAGCGGTTGTTGATAATATCTCACAAAATGCGTCGATTACGCGTCGTAAAATTTCGGATTTTCATAACTTATAACTGAATTCACTTATTCGCGTTGGTTTATTTGAAGACATAAGTGAGAAGACTTCAAAGCAAGCAAATAGCATAATTTCATTATTCCATCTAAGAAGTTCACAAGTAAAAAACAAAGGTCAATTATTTGTTTCTTTCGCACGGAGAGAATTTCTTGTTTCTAGCCATCGCTGTCATGCGATGAAGGCTACACGTTATGTTTAACGTTGTGGTGGGAAAAGTGTTTATGTGGAAGAAGACTACAGATTGCGAAAATCACGGCAATAAAATAACAAGTTTTTGTTGCACATTCAATAACTTAAAAACAAATGTGATC
The DNA here is from genome assembly GCA_037576465.1 of Parascaris univalens. NCBI lineage: Eukaryota > Metazoa > Nematoda > Chromadorea > Rhabditida > Ascarididae > Parascaris > Parascaris univalens. The sequence goes on along the minus strand of CM075173.1, from coordinate 142,661,775 downwards.
CCTACAGATGTATGAATGTCAACGAATATGACGCCTTCGATACGAATTTGAAAGGGTGAGAAGCCGAAGAAAACAACTTTACTATATCCAACATCGACATTACATCCTATGTAGTTATAACTATCTTTCCACATCCTGAAAGTTGGTTGCTAATTCGTGCAGAATGCAACAAGGGTGCAGCACTTACATCATGCCAATGAATCAGCTGTATCGAGCAGCGTACACGTTCGTGCATTGATGTGCATTGCTGCTTTTTTGCTCTCGTAGTCGCTAGTAACGTGGTGATCAGAATACAAAAGCAGCTTCGACGAAGCAGAGATGAGATGCAAAACTTCGGCTGTGAAAATGGGAGCAAAGATTGGTGAGCAAGATGGGAGCAAATGGGAGCTCATGAAGATTGGTCACTACTTTGTCTACATTCATGAACGGCATTTCCTCTTTGTGAATGTAGACTGATACAGGCAACAAAAATTTTGTACTTAGTATAGTTTACTGTGGAAGTATTCCGCTTACGCTGGAGACGAGGAAGAATTGAATCAAAGTTTCGTGTTGCCTCTTTCTAAAAAAACTGTATAGTCACTGCAGATTGCCTCACGCATAGCGTAGTAATCGCTCTTCTGGTTATTTATATAGGAAGGTGCGAAATTTATAACCGTTGCACTGCCATGTTAGTATTGCTGAATGCGTTCGGCGTCTTCACGATATTCAAAAGTATTCACATACCAGAAAGTATTACATCTCGTCCCATGTTGGTATGTAAATGGTTTTTGGATATGGCAGCTCACCAAAGCTTGGAACCTGGAACGATTCTCTTGGTTCTTATGTTTTCATGGCACTCGTGGTCAAGTGGTTGTGTGGTTCGTCTTCGTAGTTGGATGATTTCTGGACTTTGGATAATTCTTTTTTTGCTAATCTAAAAAGCCCCCGTGAACGTTGCAATATATATAAAGGCAGTCAAGATCATACCCTTTGCCCTAGCTGGAGTACGAGCCCAGAAAGCATTCGGACGTGCCTATCACTAGCTGAGACAGGCAATCGTAACGCTCATCTATCGTTTGCGGTTCTAGCAAGGGAACTTCTTCTAGTGACAGATTTTTTGTGCGTTTTTTTCAACCATCTCTGCTGTTACTCAACGACTGGAAAATGGCAGTGGTGTCCTTACTATGGTGCATTTGCGACCTTTGCGCGATGTGTGCATTCACCCATGACCTTATTAGTCCAAAGCGCTGACTTGAAGATGGCTCACTCGAAAAAGTGAAGCTTCACCCCTTGCGAACATTAAAAATGGATATGCGGAGACGTCACTTACGAGTAAGGTGAGTTTGATCGTTGATAACACATTCAATCTCAAACTGCTCATCATTATCTTCGAATCAAAGTATATGTTGCTTTGCGTCACCGACAAATACCCATCCACAAATATGACGTGAACTGGATCCGAAGTCGAATGATACATACCTTCTCGTTGACAAACACGTCCTTGTTATGCTTGCTGACGGTGTATAAAAGAACGATAAGCTACCTTTTCGTTATTTTCGACCGTCAATGAAAACTCGAAGTGAATATATTCGATGGCATTTACTTTCGCTCAGAAAACTTTTCTTCCAGCCTTTTTCTTTTGGTTTTGATGCGTGACACTTTATGATGATCCACAGCTATCACCGGTCGTTTACGCAGTTCTCCAATCGTCAAAACCATCGCAATATCCAACAAAAGCTTTAGAGCAGTAAAACAACGCTCATTTTTGTTTGCTCTTTTTTCAGCAAGATGAGAGTTTTCTCACTACTGGTGCTGTGTGTACTATTACTGTCAGCTGCCGCACTCGTTACCAGCAGGCAACCAACTGATTTGAGGTACGTTCTCAAATTTCCTTATGAGGAACTCGCCCTTTCCTGCACTAACTCTTAAGCTGCTACTCTTTCGTGAGCCCTTCATCGCCGTCCTCAGTGGAGTTGTTTTAGCAGTGGATGCCGAACTTACGCGCCCTGGTAATGCTCATCGCTGCCTTCAAAAAATTCACATCCAAAATTCAGGCATAAGGGCAGCGAGTCCATCAAGAACTGCAATGCTGGGCAGATTTCTTAATCGAGCAAGCGATTTAAGCTCTTGTCGAATTCATCATGTCATTCAAGCTATTTACATGCTTTCACTGATCCAAAATAAGCAGATTTGTTAAGGTAATTTCGTGAAATGAAAAACAGTCCATGTGAAAATGCTTGGAGGTGCTCAAGCGCCTTCAAATATGCATGAAATATTCCGGTTTCATGCATAAACTTCAGCTTCATTGCATCATATGATTCCTCAGTGCAGTGTACTAGCAGAGCTCCTTGCATGTACTTGGTAATGTTCAAGAGTTCAAACAGGCTGAGAGGCTAAAGTGGGTCATTCAAATGCAAATACGCAAGTACAATGTTGCTTCGATTTGTGTAGGCCGCGGAATTTTCCTGATGTCTACGAAGGCCAAGCGTTCCTCCTTTAGCTGCTTCGCCTGAAATTTGCTCTTTCTCAGCGAGCAGCGACGGCCGCTTGGAGGATTCAATGGTTCTCAGCTTTATCATACTCTCTCAAAGTATCGTTTGCCAGAAACCAGAAATGTGGACATCTTGCTTGGAGGTGCAAGAATTAACGACAGCATACTCCAGTGATCGCAATATCCAAAATATTAAATGAGTAATGCTTTCCACCGTCTGTAGTAAATGCTTTCCATTTCTACTAATCAGGATTTGTTGAGCGGATCATCCTATGTTTTCGACTATAGGAAAGCATTAGCCCGTCATCGCAGGGTTCAATGATTCAGGACTCCCATTATGTCGTAGTCATGCTCAGGCGTCAGCAGATGTCCCCGATTCTGTAAACCAAAAATCGGTTCAAGCTTACGGGAGGTGCGCCTGATGGAGGAAGGGCAAATATCTTTGGGCCGTGAACGATAGAAAACTGAACTTCGTTGTTCAACGTGTATTTGCGACCTCCTCAGTTCCCACAAAATGAGAAGGCTCAGGTGAATTACCTTCTGTTGCGCCAAGCATAGAACAAACAGCAGAATTTCTTCGCCGACCATTTGTCGTCGCCACTATTTTCCATAAAACGCGAATTTTCACCTGTACATTTGAAATTTACAGGCGCAAAGCTCACCGCAGCGATAGAACATTTATTCAAATACGTATATGCCTGAGTCTTTATTATCATACCGCAAGCTCGCACCGAAAGTCTCGTGTTTTCGTTACATGGTCCATCAACCGTAAAGCGCTTGAACATTGCAAACGTGGTGCATGCTGCGCGCTCATGTTCGATACCAAGCTTCAAGTTTAGCTAAGTGGAAGAGATATAAGAAATTGAAAGCGTTTTGGAATTTTATGTATTTGGCAAATCATGGAATTGCACTTTTTGCTATCACTATTGTATAAAGCATCGTGTACTCCTCAGCTATGCGTTCCTTTAACTCGCCAGAGCCAGTTGTTCAAGCTATTGTAATGTCAGTTACAATCTATTGCTAATGAGACGCTGCTGCTCTCACCAGTTTAGTCCATTCATTATGAACACTTCCTATCGATTCTGAGAACACCAACAACCAGTAAATGAAATCTTCGAAAGCGGTGATAACTGTTTCTCGAAGAAACGTCGTGCAATTAACTACTCACCTCAGACGGCGAGAGGCTATCTTGTAATGTTTAGGGGCATCGGTAGAATTTGCAGTATCGGTTAACATCGCACTATTGCGTGGCCGGTGTCGAAGGTTGCCATAGCTATTAGTCTATGTACGTCTCTTTTGAGAAGGCAGTTATCGAAGACATCAAATTTTCGAACTTATATGCAGTCTGCACAGTTGAAACTTCCTGTGAAACCAACGTAATCAGTGGCATCAGCGAATGTGAGCGATGTAGTTCTAAAGAGACGCCGTTGGGAGATAGTGCCACTTCGTCAAGCCCTACTTGTTTCTTGAGCGCAGTGCTAGAGCATGCAGGACAAAATACTTCATGAATGCAATAGCGAAGATCACAGATAATCTCCAGCATCACGTGACGTTTTTGATTGTTAAGAAAATTCGTCGACGCCATCTGACGTTTTGGATAACCTCGTATGCGAGGTCACGTCAGCATGAAAGTACGAAAAAATATCCAAGGGCAAATTTGTTTCCTCACCAGGTAAGTTGCAGAGGAAAGTTCCGACACCTCATACACTGCAGACAAGATACAACTCTCTCGTATACTTTGCGTGGCGCACATTTACCATCACTTTTTAAAGAGGTAAAAGCTTTCATACGAAGTTATTTCAGCAAAGTTTTATCCAGAGTCCCATATTCGAGTAAATTTTCGTTCTTAAAATGATTCAATTGGAACTCTGTTTTAGTTCTTCTCGCGTGAAACGTCAGTGGTTCGGTGGATGGCGTCGACCATACTGGATGCGTCGAAATTATGGTTATGGAGGACAATGGTATCCACCATATGGAGGATGGTGGAGAAAATGAGCATTGTCAATGTTCGCACATATGTTTGACAATATTTGTTCACGTGGCCACTTTACGAGCACCATTATATTTAGTTAGGCGTTGTATATATTCAAATGCAACTTTTTGCCCTGATGATCTTTGTGCGAATAAAACATTTCTTTCGTATTCTTGTGCTGCGATAATGCAGTGAACAGAACATTCTATGAAAGTACCATAATTTCTCGCTTTTTTTTCCGCTGAATTGGATAACAATGCTTTTAGATCCATCCACATATGAGCTCACGAAATGAAAAAAACGGTGAATCGAAAATCCCACCAGATAGTTCCTCTTGAAACCTGTCTGATGAAGGTTTCGACGCGCATATCTCGGATATAGTTTTCGCGGTCTCTCGAATATTGGCGTAAGACTATGTTCGGTTAGCTTCATGCTTCCTTCGATAGGAAAAATAACATACATTGATCAGGGGAAGCAAAAAGTTTTAACAGTGTTAACGGTCAAGGGTGAGAAGGAATGAGAAATTCACCGCATCACAAGATAATACGGGTAATTTTAAGAGAGATGACTTATTTTTAATGCTTCCACAACCAGAGGCAGGAAATATTCGCAAAATTTTGACCCTTTGATCACTGCTGAAAATAACATCGATGGTATTTCCTTTGGCTAATCAGAGTCGTGATGCACCAAGTTGCGTGTCATTATACTTCATGCGACCCGTGCATGCGTCTCATAATTTATTCCATAACTTACTGCTTTCTTGCGACTGACGTATTTCTTTTGGGAAGTGTTCCTGATGAGGAGACAGCGGGACCACGAATTCAAGGAGCCGAAAGGACCTGGAAAGAGGGAAGAAGTGGGGGAGGTTGGGTGAACCTCTTTTGCTACTTTTTGTGGTGCCACACACATCTTGAAGCCCATCACCTCATAATACGTATGGTTTCCCGAAATTATGCTGATGCTTTGACCATCTGAGACTAGGTTGCGACTTCGGCGAAGTTTCAGGAGGAGCGAAAACATTCACTACATAGAGGTGGTTGCCAGCTACATATAACGGAATGTGTATGGTGGTTTTGTTCGGAAGAAAAAGAAAAAAATTTTAAAAGGTCTTTGATGCATTCCGTCAGGAATGAGAAATATGTGAAGGTAGAGGAATATGGCCGAAAAGCACCCTCGCGAAACGGCGGCTGCAGTGGCAGATGCAATTTGCCATGTGATGATGAATCTGAGGGATCAAAGGTGTTTGCCTTGAACCATCAATTTAGCAAGAATTTTCACACAATCCATTAAAGGAAGACCACCTCCTTTCAACTGCTACCCTATGCTTAGGAAGTCACCGCAAAATCATCATCGACATGGATGGTATCCATGTTCAAGGTTCAAGAAGCTAGATGGAAGGAAGTATGTGCAAACAGAAATAATGGAACCTGTCAGGAAATAGTTGGGCATGCTTGAGGAAGTTCGGATACAATATGCAATTCTCTCTGTTCCCTCCATCTTGCTGACTTTGAAAAAACAGCTTCTAAATCGGAAAACCGAGAAGTAATACGCCGTGTGACATAACGACTGACAAAACATGTCTTTTCAAAATGTTCAATGATCTCATCCTGGAACCGCGTTTAAGAGCATATTTAGGAGTACGATCGGTTGTAAACAAATTCTTCGCCGAATGAAGCTGTCGTCTTCAAGTGAGCGGTGATTGGCTGCTAACGTAGAACACAAGTCTGCGCCTTCAAAAAAGTATTCATTTGCTTGCTGACGGGAGAGAATTAATTAGTTTAAGGAATAGTGTAATTGTGTGGGAGGTGGAAATGAAAAGTTAGCGAAGAGTGGTAGCAACGAGGTGATGATAAAAGCCATCCATGGATGTTAATTGTGGACCATCGGAACTGCACACAACGGCGTAAGAGTGATAGTAGCGTTTGGGGGTTGGGAGGAGGAAATGAGAATGAAAGTGATGTAATATGAGGAACTTGGCGTTAAACAGTCAACCCAGGATATCTATTTGTGATTTAAGAGTGATCATCTTGCTTTTCTGGTGGTCCTCGTCCTCTATTCTTTGCACTGTTTCACAGACCGGCTTATAAACTTTTGACCCACTCGAAGCCTGTAAATAGGGTCTAAGCCCGTCTTCTCCATGTAAACCGCAGCTCTTTTGAGGCGTCTTGTCTTCTCAAGTTTGTTCCTTATGAGCTAAGACAAGACTATATAGTGGTATATGCAGAAAGAATGACAAAAACGGGAACATACATAACGTCCTCTAGCAACAACGTGGGGATTCCATATTCCCTTTCTCACGAAACTTCCACCGAATTCCTTCTAATCGTTTTGCCGGAACGCTATTTTCTTTCTTCACCGATTCACGTGACAGCACCATCACAATAAAACAGAGGGTTTCATGATCACTGGATGAAATTTACGTAATACAGGAATGATGGCAGCTTTCATAGAAACGGATCTTAAGATCAGTATAATCGACGTGCTTGGGCCACTTTCGCCTAGAAGCATGAGCAATGAGAAGTTGACTACCTCGTGTGTCTATCAATGTAGAGGTGCCATTATATGTTCATCTGTCTGAGGACTTGAATCTCATTGCTAGAGAAGGTGAAATCCAGTAGCGAGAAAAAGAATCCTTCACATAACACTTGCAGACCATTCACGATAGTCTAACTTTGATTCGTCAACGGAAACGTCCAGCTATTCTCTGATGACATCGCGAAAACACGCGATGAGTTACCTAGCTGCTAGGGACTCATGAAAAAAATCTAATTTCACCTCTTACCGTAGCGACTGCATCATTCCACTAAAACAACGTTGGTTTTCCGTCTGGAGTCGCAGCTCTGTTACGTTTCTCAGCAGCATGATCGCTTTATTATTTTATTTCTTTCCCAACTGCATTTCTCTTCCCAAATGGTCTATCACAGTTGACTGTCTGTGGTATTGACACCCTGAAATTTCGTTATTATATATCCGCACCTCGTCGGTTAATACTTCAACAAAAAGAGACGTCAGCTACCTCAGGTCATGTCTTATGGTGGTGTGTTATATTCGTCTTTTACTTACGTCGCATCTTATTGTTGTTTGATAGTACTTTAAAGGTCCAATTACCCAAGTTCCAGGCTTCTGGCGATCGCAGAGCTGAGAATTATCCCCATACTGCGAAGAAACTTAGGATGAACCAACCAGGAGGTCGATGTGCATTGGCTGAGAAAAGAAGGAAAGCGAGTATATGAACATCAAGCCCTTCATATCAAGCCGGTTTATTTTTAAGCACATTATATCTCACTCACTTCTGAAGAGTTGAAGCAGTTTAAACCGAGGAGAGAAGTTGGTGGGCACAAGGAAGGAGGCATCAACGGCCAAGGAAAAACAGTTGTGCGGTAAACATCCCCAAACTGAACATGCGTTGCAGTGATAGTTTCATATCCTTCTTGTGACCTCGTATTCGACATAAACACGACCGCCCGACACCTCGCTTCTCGCGAAAATAGTCGGGTTGCACTTCATTTTAACAAAAATCCTCCGGTAACTGACATATCTGTAAAGGTGCTATATTGCACCTATAGTGTGTATCGCATCTTGCACAACGTGCCTCCTCGTCCTCCGAATCCATATCTTTCTTGCAAATGTCTTCATTGGCACAATCGTTCACTTATTCTGCGATCATTTAGGCGGTTTTCATTCTTGTTGATCCCTAGTCCCGAAATGCACAGGACCATTTGTCGCTATTTCACCTGCCACTCATTCACGTGCTTCTCAGCTGCGGCGCCTTTGACAGCTCCAACATTGGAGACAATGCTATTGACCCTGAGCCCAGATTTTGTAACTAAACTCCACACACCCGACAGAAGCAACTCTCCACGCAGTCTGAGCTCAGAGTTCAGCCAAAGATGAAAACTGTGGATTACACATCTGCTCGCCTTTATTCTTATCAGTGTTCGTACCGATTAGGGAGAGGGATAAAGTGAGTAGGATACTGCGTATAAATGAGTCAAAAAAAAATTGTGCCTAATGTAAATCTTCGAGGAACATGAAAAATTAGGAATGTTCGATGTAAAAAATGGATGAAAACATCCAAAATGAGTGGCGAAAAAATTACCGTTAAGTGGGTAATAAATATTCCCTGCTTCATCTTACTAATAAAGACAGTTGTTGCAAAGATTTGTGAGATTTTCGCAGCGTCACGTTATTTTCGCCGTATAGGCTACGAGTTAATAAAGTAGTGCCAGAAATTACCCTCAGTTTCAACACATGAATAACAGCTACCGCCAAATTAGAGCATAAAGGAATTGACGTGAAATTTGCAAAGAGCGTGGCTGTCCTACAGACCACTTTCAAAAAAGGAGAGATAGACACGCAAAGATTTTACAGATTTGCACGAACAGGTTTTGTGAGAGCGGCACGAAATGAATGCATATGTAGAGAACATGCTGTCATGACTTCGAGAATTGAATTAGTTCTGAGCGAAATGTTTGGTTCTTTAAGTACATCTGCAATAACTCAAGTCAGGTATCGTTCTCGAGCGTCGTCATCACCGGTTAAGAAAATGCGCTTGTTAAAAATGCAGTGGTATATCACCGTAAACGGGATCATTAGAAAAGAATCGACAGTATCCTAAAAAATTGAAAGGTACTATGTCGGTGCGGAAAAACAGTGATAACTACAAGACCCAAGGGAGGGGCGCAATATTCTGAAAGAGTTCATCCCATGAAGTAATTTTTCCACCGCTATTGCACAAACATGCCGCATTGGATCATGTTTCCGAAAGGCAGAGTACTATGTTCCATGGAAGAAGAAAAATCGGATCAAGAAGAAAATCAGTGACAAATAAGTGAAAGAAAATATCCCGAGAAATGAAAAACGCATTGAGTAGCTTATGTGCAGCACTCAGTAGTCCAGCAGTGATAATGAAAGTATGAAAGCATATTTTCCATTGTGTGATGAAACATACGTACTCTTCAAAAATTGGCTCTCAGATTCCCCTTTTACTGCCAACGAACGATGCGTACAATGATACAAGTGCTAATTCTTTTGAAGTCGAATTCCTTAAATCGTCCAGCCGCATCAGTAAGGAGTCATTCGCATTTGCTGTTGATTCCGTTTATGTTCACTTCGTTTTTGGAATGAGCGTCACTCTATTTTTTAAAAGGCCCATGAATTTTTTCTCTGCTGCATCAGAAAACGCTGCAAACGATACAAGCTCTTACTGCTTATTTAGCGACATATTCTGAAGGTTCAATAGAAGCATACGTCCACCATCTCTCAAGGTGCATGAACCTCCGAGTCATAAAGCCCCTCGAAGGAACTTCAAAACAATAAGTGGACAAACCGAAACGCTAGGCTTCAGTAAGGCAAACGTTTCTCACTTCTATGCGACAGAAAAGATTCCATGCAGCGAATAACAAACACATAGTAGCACCTGCCTGCAACCTGGGGCAGTGAGCAACACGGAAGCTTGCTATTCCGCAACGAATTCAAAAGCGGTGCAGGAACGTTTTTTGCAACATGCTGAAGGGGATCGTAAAACATGCACTTGATTATATTTTGTCGAGAAAAACAATGGCAATTAAGATAACGCAGTCAAAATAACCAAGTTTCAGTTCTTTTTCGTCGTTTTTAGGGCACAATCCCAGGAAACAAAGGCGACACGACATTTCGTTTCATCAGAATCACAGTTTCTTTAACATAGTCGCCCTTTTAACGCATGCACGCAGTTAGTGCTGTGCCTCGCCAGTTACTGCCACAAGCCCCCTTTCCCATTCCAGTATTCAGAATGAAGGAACAGGTACACATTCCATTACAGTGTGCGAGAACACGTACATTTTAAAGCGTTAAAGGGGAATCAAATTTCCAGATTTAAAGGTTAAAACTGCGGAAAAAAAGTTTATGCTTGCGTATCACAACAGCTCCTTAAATTTCTTTGGTGATCGTCGCCCCTTGCATGAGGTAGCGATCGGCACGTGCTGGGTTAAGATCGAAAAGTTAAGATAGGAAAAAAAGCCAAAAGTTCATTTGAAGGTTATGTGATTCTCGAAAAATCATTCGTTTCATCGGATCATCTATTAATCAGTGCAAGGTGAAAAAAGTGGAAGGTAGAAGCAAGAGAGATTGTAGCACTATCAGATCCCAACTTAATAATGATTTTGTGGAAGTAGAGAAAAAAAAATTTATGTCAATCTTCCTGGCAAAGGTTTGCTGTTGTTCCTTTGTTTAGGATATGCGAAATCCAACTGAGATGATGCGCATCACTGCGCCGCTGACGCAGCTGAAGTTAAATGCGTTGTGCGAGCAACTCACTGAAAGACGCTTGCCAAAGAGCGTTTGTGAGATTTAACTTTTTGTATTTATTTCGCATTATCATACACAACGGTGTTATTTTTTCTCATTTGGTGACTTCGAACATGAAACAAACAGTGGCGCCTAGCAAGAGAGGCTTTGTTGTTTGTGTCTCACAGAAAACTCGTTCTATTGAATATTTCAGAAACATGAGCTGCGATGGCCGAAACTTTTCGGCGTTTGAAGCGACAGACTGGATTAATAAGTGGGTAGTTATCCTCATGAGATCAAATGAAAAAAATCCACTGCAATATTTTTCTATCTTCTTCGCTGTGGCGACATCTGTCGAAGTGGTGATCACTCATAACAACACAATGCTGCGCCGCCAAATGAATCGATAGACTCATGATCGCATTAACTGTCGAAGGAAGCTGCTACGCTCAGGTGACTTAACGTTTCGCGGCTTTTTTCTGTGCACTGATCAAATGATTCGAAACGGTCACGGGCAACATACTTTACTCAGTAGGTTCGGTACCAAAATCAAGGTATTAGTGGAAATAAAGTCCGTATCCATGCTGTTCCCAACAGTACACCATAACGGGCAAAATTCATTTGATTCATGGCAACTACCTCCTCACTATCACATCAGCAGCTGTGCAGCCTCGAGCTGCACAATGTCAAAATTACGAGTAGTTTATTGTGGAACTGTGGAATAAGACAAATTGTGCATGTGACAGAAATTTGCCATTGCGTTTCTAGTGTTCCGTTGACAGTTCTAGGGCATCAATGGAGGTTGCGAATTTCAACTTCGGTTCCAGCAAACCTTATAAGCAACTCATTGATAAATGTCCAAGGATAATATGCTCGATGTGTCTGAAGTTAGTCTTCAGTCGAATGGGCCTAGAAGATGTCAGGGGCATTGTGATTGGCCAGTGCTGCATCAGTTATGGCATAGTAATCAGTGGGGCAAATAGAAATTCGAGAGAGTAGTCTATAAATGGAAAATTTTCGAGATGTGTTCTTGCTTTATCTGAGCATTCAGGCACAACGTGCTAGTTAATGATCAAAAGAGTTTTCGCCATCACACGGCAGACACACATGCAACAAACAATAAGCAGTAAAAACTGTTATGAATGTTGCTGTTAGTTTTCCTTTGCTAAACAAGACCACCGCTCCGGTTTGATTCGTCACCAAACGTGCAATAAGCAGTCCCTGCTAATGAGTTTGGGGGATGATGAAGTTATGGGACGAGGACCGAGGAAGGGAGGGATGGGTGGAGAGTTTGGAAACGGAAGAGCAAAGGGTGCAAAAGGATGTCAGATGTATGTTTAGTTTGCTTGGGGAGAGAAGTAAAAAGATTTAGTCGCGGATGCAATGATCATGCGGCAGCCAGGAAGCGAACGCACATGCTAATGAAGTAAGCGTGAGCTTCTCATGAGGGAATATGGACCGAAATCATTATCAACTCTGTTGGTGGCCCTTAAATGCCTCACTTAATGTGATTGGTGCATATCACGTGCAATTAGATCACATGTGGAAACAGAGGTCATTTTCTTACACCAAAAACAACGAAATGCGAGTGATGTTATCACCCTATTAATATACACATGGTAGACTAGTGCGTGCCCGCTCCCGCACGATAGCATTTGCATTTTTCTACACCGAGTTATTGGCATAAACAGTCGTCATCGAGTTTGAGGTCTTTCGTAGCCGTCGTCCACATTTTAGCGCTAAATATGACTGAAAGGCTGGGAGACGTCTGCTGTTTAACGCTATGATGCTCAGCGGAATGAAGAGGCGGTGTGGACGAACACTGCCAGCAGGAAGGAGCATTGACACAACGTCAAAAACATTGTGCATTACAAAGAGGAGTTACGCAGGTGTGAGACAGTCAATCCGAGAAAGAATGCATTGCCGGGGAAAGAAGGCAGTCGTTTTCACCTTTCTGTGGGACAGCTGATAAAAATGACTGACTCTGAAGTGCGAGTGACCTTAATGGTATCTTCGCTTGATTGTTCTCTTCACCATACTGCAACGTTACCGCTGTGTTTCTGATATTTTAGGCTAGCACAGCTTCTGCATGTAGGGCATATAAAGCGTTACCATGAACGACTTGAGCACGACTCAGCTTACGTCCCATTAAAACCCCGGATGGAACAAAAGCATTTTATAAATATATATAAATATATGTATATGAATATATATACATATGTATTCATATTTGGTTATTTATAAATATTTATTTACACAAAGTGTATTGCACGCTGCGTTCCTCTTTCACGCAGCAATAACTCTCACGGTGTACTGCTTCTCATCAAGAGATACAGGATCCTCTGGTTATTTCGTTATACATTTGCTAAAGATGTGTTTTAAATGCTGCAAGTTGTGCTTGTGTTATGTGCATTGTGAATAAGGACATTAAATGAACGGCTAGTAGAAATAGTTAAACTACTACTGAGCAAAGTTAGGTTATCTTAAATGGACTGAGCTTACACGCGGCAGGACGCGAAATATATTGTGAGAAAAAGTGAAGAGGAGTTCCGAAGTACGAAGTATAAACAACTACGGAAAGAAAAAATAGTTACGAAAGACGTGGTAAGAAGAGATGACATGAACAACGCATAACTGCATGTGTTGAGGGCAAAATTAGCGGCATACGTGGCGCCTTGGTGCTACGAATATGTGAGCCGCAGGAGATGATAATTCATGAACCGGAGTTTTTAAACAGTGATGTATCAAGTATAAAGGATGTATCACAAGGCGTACATTTAAGGACGAGTGTGGTGCTTCTTGGGCGCTTCACTTTACCTTCATTTCTACACCTGCAATGGTGTCCACTTTTCAGTTGAACTATACAAAGAAAGCACTGAGTAAGTTGGTTTGTTACTTTCAAAGTTGAATAGTTGCTTAGGCACAGAAATACTGCAGAAACAGTGATGAAGAAAATCACCAAATATCGCTTTATAATGGAAAGCCGTTGTTGAAGACTGCACCAGTAGTAGTCCACTGAAGCTTATTGAATCGAGCAATTTGGCGTCTGCAGCTTACAAGAACATATCATAACTTTTAAAGAAGTCATCTTGCTAGCATATTTGCTACTGCTTTGTTTTATTATTTATAATTGAGAGCAGCTTTGAAGTTCATCTAGCGTTCAAGGCAATTCAATATGCCGTTCGTTGACACAACAAATGGATCAACACAAAACGGATACCATCTCCGCCATCACTTTTTAACACACCTTGAAGCTTATGTTTGCATTCTAAATCCGTAAATGTGAATTATATTATCAGCATTGATGAACTCGAATATCTCCATGTGTTCTGCACTAGAAAATAAATGCAAATCGCTGAAAAATAACCCATTTGCGAAGCAGGTGAGCAAAAAATTCTTGGCTGTTTTTCGCCGCCCATGAGCAGTCAGCTATTGTAATAGTTTTCACGCAAAATCGATTTTGCTACAAAAACAGAATGATAAACGGTAACTGTGTACGACAATTAGATGAAACTGGTGATCATTGGATGATTGATTGCTCCAAAGCGTTTATGTAGGACTTATATAGTCCACAAAAGTTGTACAGCAAACTGGCTGCTGCAACTTAAACGCTAACCACTGAATTGTATGCCCGAAATAATGCAGTAATGCGAAAAATTCCAAGCTGTTTTTGTCCTATGGTGAAAATACGAAATCGTCCGGCTACCTGTGAATTTCCTTACGAGCATTACGTTTCTCGTATCAGCAGGAGATTATTGCGAAACAGTACGCTGCAAATGCAATAAGATGAATAGTCGTCATTGTGGATCGTTGCAACGTCCGAAGTCTACTCCAATGGTCGCTAGGAGATACATTGAAACTTTCGGTTTATCAGTTAACGCGAGGTGCGTAAAGAAGTCACTAACGTCGCTTTAATAGCAATGACGGTGACCGTCAAAACAGATGACGAGAACAAATTGCCTCCCTAACTCGAGTCTATTTCGATCAGCCCTCTTCGGTCTTTGTGCATGCTCACCGTTGTTCCTCTTTTCTTCTGCATACGTCGTGAATCCGTCCTCGAACGAATTTTTTACTCCATTGGATCGAAAAGTTCTCCTCTCCTTCTCATCATGAACGCGCTGCGAAAAAAAGGTTTCACGTCTACAGAACATCAGAGTGCTGCTCATGAACTGTGCAAAGTATTGCAGCGGTTGCATTTTTTAAAAATTTTCTGCGGCCGAAATCTGTGCTGATAAGGTGGTTCCACTCTGCAGTTTCCTAAAAAAGATCATTTCTCTCGCCTAACTACAGTCCAATTCCTATCGATTTGTGGGAGAAACTTGCACTTAATCTGCAGAAAGGTCATCTACTTCCTGTGCAGAATGTGAAAATACTTCAGCGACGAACTCAGCATCAATCTCTGTGTTTTGCTGTTGCCCTACATTTGTCAATCGCTAGCCAACTCTTGCGGTTTCTAAACCCTGACTGAGATTAGATGATGAAAAGCCATAAAAAAGTCTTGCAAATTCTTGTACTTGACTGAGAAAGCAGCCTCTCTTTACAGTACATTTACTTGGAGTAAAGTTGCAAGGGCATACAAAAGTATGGCTTTCCGTCCACCCCTTACCTTCTCCACTGTTTTCTGTATTATAGTTGGGCAATGTATTCATGAGCATACGGTACTTTCTGTAGTGCACATGGAAGGTAGCATCATAACGTTTGAATGAGTAGCAAAGGCCACTTTTTTACGACTGCCATTAGGAACCTGCATTTGACTGAATGCAGTTTTGTAGGAAGTCTATCGAGAAACTGTGCCCGCAGAAATCTTGACGAAGCTGGAGTATGAACAGCACGCATGGCAATGTGAAATCGCATGAAAGCTTCGGCTACTTCCTCAGCAGTTTTAGAGTATTTGCCACTTTCCTCTTACCGGCTCCACCTTCCCCTTCTATTCTAGAAGCAATATTGGAAAAAAAACTTCACCGAACATCATTTATAAATTGCTTATTCGTCAAAAATGCATTTCGACGGTTTACTTATTGTGCACTTTAAACTGATGTGACCGAATAACGAAGATGGGGGCTTAGAGCAACTCGTTTTCGATAAAAAACTCTTGACGTCATTTGCGTTTTTCTGCGTTACTTCGTGCTTTCTATTAACGTTCCGCTGATTCTATTCCTTACTTTGCTTTCAAAAAACGATTTCTTTGAAAGAATTTACCCACTACATTCGTCACATTCAAGGGCGTCGTTATCCGATTCACAGTATAAATAGTGCGCCGAACAGAAGATGGCGTTTGTTAAATTCGGCAGAGTTTTCGCGGTTGCGATTTTGCAGTTTTAATGTCGTTTCTATCATAGTTAGGACGTGAAATTTATATAAAGCGCTAGCTTAACGTGACAGTGATGCCATGATAGAGGATTCACCAATCGACCTACAACAAGAAGACGCGCCGAATGCAGTCCCCAATAAGCTTGCTAATTTGAACGTTGTCAACTTAGACAAAGTGATTTTTTTCCACCCTAGGCGGAAGACAACCGGCGAAATAGCTGAATATCTCTGAAGTGATTATCGAATTGTAACGCAAATCTTCAATGAGAGGTGAGTGAGGAGCCAAATGACAGTTGGCAACTAAATTTTGCAAACTCATCCTTCGAAGCTGGCGTTTATCAAAGGGATAACAAATGAGGACATCATATTAACATACTTTCTTAAATGCGTTTCATTGTTAGCATGCTCTAGTCGACGTTTCATCTGCCTAGCTCTGTTGCAGGAAACCAAAATGAAACTTTGCGCAGCTCTCTTCCTTCTTTCATTCCTGGCATTGGCTCATCTCATCAGTGCAGGGATTTCACCAATGTCACTTGAAAGGTGGGACTTTCTTTGCCGCATATGATCATATCGTACTGAGTTTCGTTGTTAATCACCACTGCGCACACTGTGGCCGTATTTTCAGGAGAACAGATAGGAAGGTAGGCATGGGTTTATAGAGGACGGAAAGGATGCCTTCATTGCAACAGCGCGCTTCTCTTACAAAGTTTCCGTTCGCGTCGTTCGATGAAAAGATGAGCTCAGAAATTGGATGTAAATGAAAGTGCTGAAAATTTTCAATGCGTTCCTACTTCATATCATACACAGCTTCGATTCAATTGAATTGCTAGTCGGAAATGCCGCATTTCTTTCTCCACTTAACCGCTTTAATCACATTAGCGTTGCTGAGATTTCAACAGTTTCCTTTTCATCTTTTGGAGGTGCTCAGCATCAGTGAACCTCGTATAAATGATCATATCGGGAATGCCTACTGATATGGACCAGTTAATTTTAAAAAGCTCCTTTGCACTCTGGCTCACATTAGAACCTCGCATACCGTGTACAGAAAGTGTCATGTCGGTATATTTTAACAACTGAGTAATCATTAGGGTCACTTCACCTCAGATTTTTGCAACATAAAAAACACATAAGTTGCTTTCAGCTGAGACACATTAAGGAAGTACTGTTATTAGGAGAAACTTCATGTTCCATATAGTTCTGCTCTCGTAGCTTTCTAAATGAGAAAAACAGCGTAGAACTTTAGGTCACACTAAAAATCTGTGCATAACTTTAGTATATTTGAGACAAAATGAACCCTCTACGATCCTCACTCGATGAATGACATCATCACAAACTTCATGCTTTTCCGCGATCCCTGGGAAACTGAGTCGCGAGAAATGAGCGCTCTGCGGTTTTTAGATGAGCATTTCCAATTATGTAATCAATTTATTGATAATGTTTGAAAATATTTCGAGAACAAAAAAGAGTGTGGACTAAATCCCCTTTTGTTAATCATGGACTACAGCACTTTACCTTCCTTCAGTGTATTTTCTCTACTCTAATCGAAACTAAGCAGCATCAGAGGTTCGTTCGCATAGCTTCTGGTCTTTGGAATTTCCGAAATATGATATCGCTGTCTATACTGAGAGGTTCAAGTTAGGCTGGTTTGGTTAGCTTCATGAAGCGGCAGAATATAGAGGAAATGCCCACGGAGACTCCGACAATGGTCAAAAAGGAACATGACCGGTATCGACGTCGCACTCTCAATAATACTATTAAATTTTCGATTTCAGCTTCCGTGTGAAGAGGGCGCCTCATCCTATTCCTCCTCCACGTCCCAATCGTTATCCCTACTATAACTACTATTATGGCGGGTATCATCGTCCTTGGTATGGTGTGACAAGGCCATGGGGACGCTAACTGCAAATACGATTGCTTCACTGAATATTTCTCTTGTAATTCCTTCTTTGTTTCCTCATATAAGTATAATTATGGTAATAAAATTTATTCTTCATGGATTCAACAGAACATTAATCGCCATAAGAGTTCATCGGAAGACTTTTTCTCCGATCGCCTTTTTGTCGGCGGCAAAGGCTCATTCATCTTCCTCACTGGAACAACTCAGTTGACGCCTAAATTGCTCTTCAGTAGGATCATTCTGGAACTGCTTCAGGCAAACTGCGTTAGATAAGTTCTAGAGAACACTTGCAATGACCAGTTCCAGACCTCGATCATCAAAGGAAATTATAGATTCGTGAATTCCCCGAAACAGAAACAAAGTAATAAATCATAAATAATTGCAAAGGCAAGTGTGTAAACGATTCCGATGACTTTTCACAATGTGCCAAATGCTTTTCAAACATAAACAAGGCTGATCAGCCAGTCTATTCGAACGGATCATATATCCGACTTTCAGCAAAGCTAGCAATCTAAAAAAAAGGTGGCTTATGTGAAAATGAGCGAAATTCTCAAATCGCTCTAAAACGTTAGCAATTATTAGTAAAATTCGCGAATGTTAGTGGAATGGTAGAGATGAAACCATCCTATGGTGTGCTTCAATAAAAACTTCAACATAACGAGATATAAACGGGAAAGTGACAAAGAGGCACATATGCAGACTCGTGAACACACATAGCCGATTTAACGCTGATTGGCATTAAATGAAAATTTGAAAAACTGCCCACAACTTGCATGAAAATGAAAACCTCATACTTGATTTAGCTTCATCCATGCCCACTTAACAATGATATGTTGAACAAAACTCCAGTGACCAATTCAAAAGACAAAAAGAATTTTTATAGATTTCTAAAACGAATGGAAAATTACATAAACACTCGGGGATTTTGACAAAACCGAGGAAGTTCGTTGCATAAAATATCGCACAGTGCATCACCCTGTTTGGTCATACTAATTTAAAGAGCTCTCCTACTCTTCTGTGTATAGCCATAGTCGAAATTGAAGAATTTTGATTTCGCTTAGTTTGTTACTGTAGCAGCGACAACCTTGAGAGGAGACCGAGTGGAACAGTAGGAGATATGGGGATGCTCAAAGTCGTTTATTGAGCACAACTCGATCAATGACATGGCGCAAAGAATAATGCTAGAAAAGCAAAACGTCCACTGTTACATCAGAATTAGTTAACTTTGATTAACTCTTTACTGCTATATCCAACACATGCCGTCTTTAACAATGTAAACGATTTATCCTCCATGTTTTCACTCAATGTCTAGTTCCAAGTTCTCTGGATCAAATCCTAGTAGTGTGGGAAGTGACAACTCAAATATCTGGATTCGACGATATAGTTTTCATTTGCGGCGACGAAACCAAGCTGGAGAAGCAGAGGGTGGAGAAGGAGCAAGGCATAGGATGAGAATTGTTAATACAATAGCGAGAAAGCTGGCTACATTGTACATTGCATTTATAGAAAGGAATGTAAGGTGGTAACTTGATTCCGCTGCAGAGTGTGAGACGGTGAATTTTGGACTGCGCAATTGGATGTGCATCGCCATATGAGACGGCAATGGCGTGCGACTGTCTGCGCAATCAATCGTAGGAACGTTTCGGCTGAATTTTTGAGATCACTGTGGAATATGGACCACCTGGATCCCAAGATAATAATTGCAATTGACTAGATCAATGCAAAAATGCACCATGCTAGGTGTGATGGACAGCACGGTCCCATGCTTTCTTATCGCTCTGTATCCCATCCAATGTGTTGATGGTTAACCCACGAACACTTATTTTAGGAGACGAACCCTTCGAACAACTCCTTCCAGCATTCGAGAAATTGAATTGTTCACAGATCTAAACTGTCGGGTGCAAATAACTTATTTCTTAGTCCGTCGCAATGAACCTTCCCTAATCGAACTTTCTCTAGGCAAAGCAGTCTCTGGTTCAACGTTGGTTCCAGTGATTCCTCGCGAAGATGTTCGGGCAAATAATATTTTACTAGCCAGGAGCATGCTAAGCTTAAGACGAAGCGATGAGAATGAAACTCTTTCGAATATTCTCAAAAAATCTGACGTAAGGGACCAAAAGTACAGAACTACGAGTAAAAGGTTATCAAGTAATGGGTGATATTCGGCATATGTTCCAAGTCACGTAACACCGTCCCGAATTCCGGCGAGTTTTCAGCAAAATGGAAGCTGCAACCCCTATTAAGAGTCTCAGTCAATTGCAAACTTTTCCTCGGAAATTTCCACCACGATAACTGTGGTGATCTGCTGCCTGTTCGAACCGATGTGAAAGTGGCAGGTGGGCTCGAACAGCCAACGATGTTTTTTATTTTATCTGCCAAGGACTTACTGTCAGACGGAAGATACTGCTACTTTCAGAAACGTCGTTAGGGTGCACAGTTAATTGAATAGCACTGAAAACATTTCCTTGCTGGACAACCATCACTGTGAAATGGTTCTGAAGTGTAGCAGTTGCGTCCAATTTCCCTTCAGAACTTCTTTACATGAAATGATCCGCCGTATTTTAACAAAGAGCTGACGGCATCACATTCTCTTAGTTTTCAGAACACCTTTAACAAAGTATAATGTCAATGGCATCTGAATGATCACTAGGTAGAATTTTGACCTGAAGTCCAATTTACCACAGGCATACGCAGCTAAACATAAAATAAGTGACGGCATCGTGGCCTGACCAGTTGCGTTGCCGAAGTATAGGGCTTTAAAATGCCGTTTCGCATAGAATGATTCTGCGACGTTATCCCGAAAACCTTACATACGAAAGAGCATCAGCAAATATGGTACGCTTTCCAGTGAATAGAGAATTGATTTCCTGAGAAGAAATTAGGTATTAGAACACCTTTAGGAAAGATATCAGAAAAAGAGGAACGACGGAAAGTTCGCAATAAACAGCTTGAAGAATGCTTCCTCGGTATGCTCAAAAATGATGGTGGAAAATTGGATGCGAAATTGTAGGACGCCATAGTTCCTTTTGTAAGCGAAAGCTTCCTATTCGGCATACTAGCGGATTTTTGCAATGACTCAGGGATAGAATGAACGCAACTCAAATAGTTTTTGCAGCCGGTAGACAAAATCTGCAACATAATATTACTTTGCTTAAAAAACTTGAGAAAATGTGTCGAAGCATTGTATATTTCAGCCAGTTGTCACTGACTACGAGATTATATCGATATACCATGTGGGGCACACCGTGTAACACGTTTATTGGAAACGTGTTATAAAATGTACCTCCATCGTGCGCTTAAAAAATTTCAACCAAGTTTTTTGCACTGCTGATTACCCGGCCGACAGATCCTCCTATATCGCTGAGTCTATAGATGGTTTCAAAGACCGTAGAGCAAAAGGTGTTACGTGAGAGTCCTCGTCAGGATGTTGCAAGCCTCGAAGATATTTTCTGTAGTTGCAGCGAGCGGGCACATGGTCACGTCCGAGCAGTCGCATAATGCGACGGCTCTTTAAGTGTTCCAGATGACTCCTACTGCAAATAAGTAATAACGATTAGCCGTAATCGGCAAAAGTGGATCGTCCCCGATAATAGAACAAATCGAAAAGAACGACGCTTCTTAGCAGAGCTTTCAGAAGCTTTACTAACATGACTGGGCTCTTCACAGCAGCCAAACGAGCATCCATGACTTCACTGTGTACAGGAATTTTTCAAATTATGATCTCAATTCTTGATGTACGGTAATCAGAGATATATATATATATATATATATATATATATATATATATATATATATATATATAAATTACTCACAGTTTGAAGACTTTCATATCAGTAAAGTGCTACAATAAGCACTAATCAATGCTGTCCCGCCTAAGCACTATGAAGTTCGATGCCACATTTCAGCCTAAAATCTCATATTTTCTTTGTTCAAGTGCGCTGGACACAGCAACTTACTGCAAACTTCACCTTCGGCACACCTCCTTCTGCAAAGTAGGTGACAACGACCATGATCACACTGAAGACAGGAAGCCGCGTGAAATGTCTTCAGGCCACTGTCGGACGACCTCAGCGAGCTCCCCATATGTTTGAGGTGAAATTTAAGCGTGAAAATGAATGCTTCCGGGAAGCGCCCAGCAAAACTCATCCCATCCGGAAGCAAAAAACTTCCTCAAGCATGCCAGCTAAGCGGAAAAAGTGCCCAGAGTCCGGATACTGCAACGAAAACTTTGGTCACTGATGGGCGCAGTTTTACTAGTAGACCGTCCTGCATACATATATATGAGCATGTCCATCTGTAATGCTGTGCTGTGAATATTAAACGAAAGTATTTGTGTAGGCGTATCTTTCGAACACACATTGCATTCGTTGTTCCTCGATTTATATATCCACATATGCCATCTCATTCGATAGTGCCGTATTCTTGGCATTCGCTGTTTCATCTGCGTTGAACTTCTGCAATTAACGGAGACGCTTCTACACCTGAGTTCGTGAAAGAAGCTGTTATTTTCGAGCCAGTGTTCTGTAAATAGCATCTTATTGCGGTTAAAGAGAAATCGGTGCTCCGAAACGAAACAGCAGTTAATGTGATGTTGTGAAACTTCCAAACGCATTTGCACAGCGATGGTGTTCTGAGAAAATCAGCAGCTACATAGGAAGTAACGCAACAAAACAATGGTTTGATAATATAGAAATAATATAGATAATATAGATGACATAGACCATTTGATAATATAGAAATGTTCTTCCGAATCATTTCAAACAATCGTTTGATACGCGTCGAATAATCATTCATAACGTTCCACACATATGTGCTCAGTTTTAAACAAATGCGAAGCACACATAACAAAATACTCCTGACGTTGCCAGCACGAACAAATATCAACCAATTTCTGTCAACTGCAGACTGCTTCTATCGATGTTGTTCCTCTTGGTGGTTCTCTATACACTTCCCATCATCTGTCATTGGGAATACTTGCGGCAAAAGTGGCGAAAACATTGTTTTCTCTAAGGCGGCGGGGCGGCGAATGGGATCATCCGAAGCAATTCGTGAGATTACTGCTGCAAAAAAAGCTGGGCCTTCCTTCTCATCAATGCACTTAATTTTTTACTTGAAAATTCTACGATTTTGACGTAACAGAACACACATTTAACAACTACTCGGTGGACAAACTACTAACGCTTATGACGGTGTCCTCAAAGAATCGTAGATCTGGCATGTCACTGAAATAGGAAAGCAAGATTGTCAGATCTGAACGTTTCGTATTATTTTCTCCAGCATTTTAATGACCCTGTGAGAGATGTGGTATATTACGTAGATGAAACGTCTTGAGCACTCAAATTCAAAAATTTTGTTGGCCGGTAAGAAGAATGACTGGTTTCAGCGCAAAACTTAGAAGTACCCTTTATGCAATCATCTTCCAGTTCCTCTTCCTCATCGGCCACATTGCACACTTGGAGAGATCGCTTCAGACGTATAATGAGGTCGAGGTAACTAATTTGTTGGGCAAAGATGTTTTTACACTCAAGCGTAGGCAATTGGACAGGTCGTCGACATGTCATTTACACGTAAGGAAGGAAGAATTCGAGAGCCTTGTTTATGACAATTCGGTAACGTCGCTTCAAACGATTTATGAAGATTTTTTCGGCTCGCGTCACTCGCTGCGCATTCCTGTTTCATAAGTGAAACCATTTTTTTCATTCACTTCCATAAGATATTTGCCAAATTCGAATCATCTCATGAGCAAAAATGCTATAAATATAATGGAGTGAAATGAACATTGTGTCATCGAATGTGCACAGCTCCACCATCTTGAGTTTTATCTTCAGTTGTGCATTTCTCAATCTCTGCAGATGTATTTCGGGATTTTCTCTGTCGTGTTATGAAAATTTCACATAGACTGGGATATGGCGAAAATGCGGCTATAGAAATGCTGCTCTGACATTATTGCAGAGTGGCAGAGCACCTGGGCCAGTAGCACAAGCTTTATTGTTATCTAAATTTGCTCACCGTGTTACCCAAATTTCGCCCACCATCGATAAATGTAGTTGGAGCATTTTCCACCGCTCATGGTTGACGAGTTAAAGCTGGTTGACTGAGGCTACGGTGCGTCCCCACCAGATAAAGATTTTGTTGCAAATTGCAGAGTTTCTTTTGCGACGCTTCCGAAGTCGGTCATCTTTTGTGAGTATGCTGCCCATCTTTGTCGAAACCGGCTTTAATTTTAGCAAAAGAGTTTGTTTCAAAGTCACCGACATGTCAGCTCAAGTCAACACCTTTCATTTACTGGCAGTTTGGGAATGGTGTGGCAAGTGTTAACTGGGCCATTGCATTTATACATTTCGTGCGGTTCACTACTTATTTCATGTAATTGGTCCTAATTAATGGCAAACTTATCTTCAGATTTCATTACTTTCTAATGACAACTTTCAAGTCGAAATAAGCGTAACAGAATTGAACAACTGCAATGCTCCCTTGCCGCGATATTTGAAGCGCACGCAGAATTAAAACAATTGCAATGGAAACAACCACGGACGATCGATATGAATGCTTCAGAGCTGCTGATTGCGTACCGAATTTGCAGCGCGGAGTCTGAGTGAAACTGCACTTTATTGAAGCCATATCAAGCCTTTAAGGGAAATAAAATGGTATTGCTTTGCTGGTGAGGAATTTGCGCGACCAATGAATAACGTATCACTGTAATCTTGTGAAGAAAATTTTTGCATGTGTTCGAGTGAGCGTGCTGAGATCGAACTACTGTTATGATGCAGCCGCTTCTCCAACTTCGAGGTCCCTTGTCCACAACTTTTGAATCCCTGAAGTTCTCTTACGTGGAAATGAAGCAAAGCTTCAGTGATGTCCATATGTTCATTGCGATTATATATGCTTCAGTAGAAAACCAGAATGCAAAAGTTAAGGTTCTTCAGCAGAAACACGTCACATGCATTTTCACTGTCAACTCGTCCGTAAAGAAATCCATTAAACCTTTTGGAATCGAGCATGCACAGCTATTTCAGCGCGGAGTGAGCAAATCGTACAGTATTCCTCCGTTCACTGTGTGCAATATTGGCTGAAAGTTGGCATAGCCTTTCATGCAGGTTTAGCTGCTTAGTTGCTGAGATTTCCCGCAGAGATTGATTTTTTCCGTAAGATTGTTCTCTGGGAGCTCATTGGAGAAAGAAAGCTCAGTTGCAGTTTCAACGACCACTCTTTACGCTCGAAGTATACGTTCAGGAGTCTGCAGCTCGTTTCAGGACCAGCTGACAGAGTTGGCAGTTCAAGTCCAAAATGCAAAATTTTATGCACTGTCTTAGTGGTTTCTGCTATGAGATCTAATGCACAAATATTCAAGCATGCAAAGAAACTCAAAATCACATGTGCATTGTTGAAGAATGTGCTAGAATGCGCTTCGGAGAAAGCAACAGAATCGTCAGTTCCACAACGCGGATGCTCACATTATGGGAGATTAATTAAAGGATCATTTCCAGCGCCTACGTAAATAACGAGCAAAAGGTAAAACGAGCGCATTTATGAATTCATTGCTTCAAAAGATTGCTGCCCTTGCGCAACTGTGACCAAGCGCTTTTTTTCATTGTAAACAACATATTATTTCTTAACATATCAAATAAACAGAGCTCGAATTGGCTTTAGATGACTAATTTCTGCCTTCACGGATGCAATGGAGTGATGAGTTTAGGCATATGGATTTGGACACTGATATCAATGTCATCCGTACTCTGTACTCCAACACACGAAAATGACAAGGATAGACATAGAGAAACGAGAATCACCGCAAAAAACCTTATGTGAGTACGACTTCTCAAATCGTAGATGGAAGACTTTAGTTCCCCAGCTGTCTTTGGTAAATGAGTTTGTGCACTGAATAATGACAAAACAATTGAAGTAATAAGATCCGATAACACGAAAACACCATGTTGTACTACTACACCTCAGCTTAGTGCGAAGGGAAAAGAGGGATCCATAAGACATTTTATTAGTTCCTGGTGGTTCCGTGGAATCTGATGCAGGGTTCCGGAGATTCAAACTTCTAACATTTTTGCTTCATTCAATGCTAATATGTTGGGACTGCGACTGTTCTCCACAAACGCTCGTCCAGACGTCGAGATGAACGTGTTGCCTTGGTTATATGGTTTTCTAGGGCGCTCTGAAAGAACGGTGTAAAGACAACTGCAGGACATATGCACTGCTCACATTTTCAGAACAATATGAGGCTTCTTATCGTCGCTTTCCTTGCACTGTTTGTAACGCTGATGCAAACCGTCACTGCCGCCATCCCGCCATTGACATCTGAAGGGTATGAAATTTGCGTTTCTTTCGCCAGTTCTGCGGGCTTAGCTTCATTTCAGCGATAGCACCAACTTTCTCAATGCGGTTTGAAATGTTCCGTTATCTCAAGATCGCAAGATTACGCGATCCGACTTAAGAAACATTACACTCAGCACACGAAGGATCCCACTGACAAGGTTCCATAAAGCTGAGTATGAGACATGGCTGCGAAATGATAGCGAGAACTGAGGTTGGAGAAGAGATATAGATAGGTATGATGGGCGAAATTCCACCCACCCGCACCTTCCATGATTAATCGAGCAGGGAGGCCCCGGTAGCGTAATCGACGGTGGCAATAGCTCTGAAGTGTCCATATCACATGGAACTTTCGTCCTATGATGCGTTGTTCCTAAACAAAGGCTTGCACGTCAGGAGACAATAAAAATTTGTTTGAAACTTGAGGGAGGTGCGTCTCAAACTTGTAGCGTATATGCGGTTTTCTTTCTCATACAAACTCATAGCTAACACCTACCGATCCATGGTCGCAGGCACCAGCATTTATTGCGATGAGACATTATGCCTGAAGCTTCCCACACTGTGCACTGGTCTCGAATAATGAGAGTGTCATTTTTTCAGGATCCGCGTGAAGAGATATTGGGGAGGAGGAATGGGAGGAATTGGTGGTGGAATTCGACCGCCAGGTGGAATTGGAGGAATAGGTGGTGGAATTCGACCGCCAGGTGGAATAGGAGGAATAGGCGGTGGAATAGGAGGAATAGGCGGTGGAATTCGACCGCCAGGTGGAATAGGAGGAATAGGCGGTGGAATTCGACCGCCAGGTGGAATAGGAGGAATAGGCGGTGGAATTCGACCGCCAGGTGGAATAGGAGGAATAGGCGGTGGAATTCGACCGCCAGGTGGAATAGGAGGAATAGGCGGTGGAATTCAACCACGGACATCCAATAGCGATTAGCTATGCAAGCTGCGCAGGCTGCACGAAGAAGTGACATCAGTGCTGCTGCTGGCAGACGAGTTCATTTCCCGGAGATTTGTCGCCAACGAATCATCTCTAATAAACTTTTTGTCACAAGAGTCTTTATAAAGAAAGAAAGCCGGCGAAGAATCACATTTGAACAAACCATCAAAATACCATTAAATAATTACACATCTAATTAGCTCATTGTGTGAAAGTGCGGTCAACGCTAACCGGAATAATACGGTAGATTCCAACAGACCAGACAGGGTGCCTGCAAGTAGTACCTACAAATGATCAAGCTTTCCGCAAAATCCAAACACTGCGAATGTCGCAGCAGAGTGAAGTCGATTTCACCACTGGAAACATATCTACACTGTGCAAACTGGGACGAACTACTGCTACGCGATCACAAAAGAATGCACCTACTCAAATCTTCAAGTAGTTGTAGTTTACATGAAGAGGAGAAATGCATGGGTAGAAAACAATTTATCCGCTGCTTGCTCGTTCAAACTGTGAGCTCGCGTGCAATTCCATAACTTCTTCGGATGCAAACCATCCAAAATCGCACCTGACGAGGATGCGTGTGCTCGAATATATTTATAACGACGGCAGATACAACTTTCCTCGCACCTCCCAACAGTGGTTTAATCTGATAAGATGCACTTCAGCAATATATTTTGGTGCGCTATTCAAACACACAAAAGAAACAGTGACGTTACCTCAGGCATAAAACAGTTGCGCGTCACGATCAATTCAGCCTGCCGCTTTATTTTGAGCTCTTTTTCAGGAGCTGAAAATGTCTTCAAGCAATGGTTTTTGACGCATAATTGCGTTTATCAGGACTTCGAGTGATTAAGGTCTTTTTTACATCCCATTGACATGTTCGATAAAAGCGAATAATAAAGGAAACTTTTAACTACTTGCTGACGAACGAGGACTCTAAGAGTTCAATCGGCTAAGCCAACTTTGCAATAAAAACAGCAATCAAAAATTATCTCATAATTTTTCGTGAGGCAACTGCAATTAACAAGTGCTAAACAGTAGCAGTTGCGACTCAGTCATGGGCCAATTTCTGATCATTAAACGTCCTTGAAAAGCAAATCACTCGAGCATTTCGGAAATAGCTATTTTGTAATCCAAATGGTAGAGGTGCACCTTTCCACGCTTGTGCAGCATTTCTTGACATCAAAAACGTCGATCCAAAAGGTTCACTTATTCTGGTCGAGAAACCTTCGTTCCTAACATGAACCGCTTTGCAGATATCACTTTTCAGATAGGAATGAACCAACCGACATGAAACCTGATTGAGCAGAGCAACTGAAGATTCAACTCTCCAAATGTTACCACGTTATCTTCTGCATATATCATAACATATGGCTTCTATTCAGTAACCAAGCAGAAACATTCGTATGTGCAGCGGTTTCTGACGTATGAAGAATTTCACCGCGGTAACGAAGAAGTTTTCTACGAGCTGCAATAAATACAAAACAAACAGAAACCGCACATTAAATGACAAGCAGGACCACAAAGTATATACGTATTTTGCTGCTATGAAATCAAGTCACATCCCCCATTGGAAGATGGATCAACATGTTGTGAACAAAACGATGTTGCGAGTCGCGTGCACACGACAGAAATGAAAATAGCGAGAGGTGCTGTCGTATATACACGACGTCAAAGTCCCCATGAAAAGATTTGAAAATGCTGCTATCAACAATGCACTTTTGTCAATTTAAGCGATTAATCAAACCGTTTACCAAATGTTCAGCTCCACTTTTCAAGGCTACATTGATTGCGTTAAGGCGAATGAACGCAGGAAACTAACACCTTGACTGAAATCATGACTGTATCACGACTGACACATTTACATCGCCAAGTAGATAGTGATCTTGGTAGCAGACAAGGTTAACCACAGTATAACTACAGTTGTCTTGACGGACAGGGTAGTGCGATGACAACTGAATCGTCCGCCCATAAATCTGGTGCTGCTGTTATATGAGATCATGAACAACGGCTGTCAATAAGCGCATCAGTCGGATACGAACCTACGCTGGCATTCATGGTTGTAAAGGGTGAAGGTAAGAGAGGAATTTTCCCAGGATGGCAGTGACGTAACACGGAGGGATCTGGTATTTAAATAATCGATTCAGCATTTGTTCCGTACGGATCTATTCTTACAGACATCTCTTCGAAACTCTACCTCCGAAGGCAAGGTGATCGCATTCCAATATGGAGTAGGAATTTGTGGTCAGTAGGTCACACATAGAGGAGGAACAGCATTTCAATGGAGCATGCATATCAGGCAGAATAAAAACTCATGTGGGACTACACCAAAGACCGATAAAACACATCCGTCATATATATATATATATATATATATATATATATATATATATACATATATATATGCTTAGGAACAAACAAAAGGATACATGAACATCAAACGAAAATGACTCACTTTTGTTTGCTTTCATCGTTTAGTCTCGCTAACGGCGCTGTTGATTTGAAGACCGCTGCCACCAGACTCCTTGGTTTCGTCCTACTAAGTCACTTCAGCTAGGGCCTCATCGACGTTAGAACTCTCGTCTTCAGCGGAACAGTGACGAATCGACTCGTCAATATCTAATTGGCAGGAGGTGAGCCTGCGCCCTAACCTTCATGCTATCTTACAACTTCACCTCGGCGGAAACCGAAGCGACATGAGGAGGCACTTACTCGCTTTGTGGATTAAAATAAGGTAAACTTTTATTAGAATTTTTTAGTTGCGGTCCGTTCAGTTCAACAAATGGCAGTGACTGAGCTGTCTCGGAAGCGCAGGGATGGTCATGATTTCGGATGGCTGAAACATGCAAAGTTTCGACTAATACACAGTTGAGCTACTGGGATACATGCCGTTCTTGCTTGGATTTCATCCCGCCTCTTTAAAATGGCTGTGTTTGCTGTTTTTATATTCCTTTGAAGTTCATATGATCTACCAGGGCCACTAGTCGTTTCCTTCAGCTCTGGCATTTCCCACCTTGAGATTATAATTAATTTCGGAAACAGACTTTTTTGGAAATTAAACCAATCTTCGGGATGTGCCTGAGAAACGTAAAAAGTTAATGCGTTTCCCGGAATACTTAACGATCGCGTCGCGGTTATGACGTTGCGTACTAGTATAAAAGATTGCAGATTCCTGGAAGAAAGCCCGTTTTGCGCCTCCGTCTACCATGGTTCGGCTCCCGACACTAACAGTATTCGCATTCACATCGTCGTTATTAGTCTTGGCGTTTCCAAGCTTTGTTATCTGTTCACCTTTTATTTATTGGGAAAAAAGCCCGCTAGCCAATTTGATTTCTTTAGATCAAGTCGCATACTGGCTAGCGTTTTCGTTTCCTTTCATTGCAGGGTGAATGAACTGTTCACACTTCTTCACTGGCCGTTCTCTAAGCAAATTGAAAGACCTATTTATTTCAGATTCGATGAACCCACTCATATTTCACAAACCCCCTCCCTGCAACGTGGTAAAATTTCACTGCAGAAAAGTGTTTGTGGAGACATCGGCAGATGCATATGCGAAAGTGGGAGCAGCACGCTGATTCCTTTCCGACCGAACCGAAGTGCAATCTTCGTCGCTGGGCAAATGCTAATGTCCGAAATATAAGCTGATGTGGTATCCGACTTGGCGTCGCGGTTAACACGACTACCCATGAGGAGTTGGCAGTAGTGAATCACCAATTTAAGGATAACTACCCTTTCTCTGAATCTTCTAGGGATTTCACATGCAGCGTCTTAAAAAAGGGGCCAGACAATCCACTGCATTGAATTTTCGGATTTTTTTCAGTGCTGACAGCATTCAGTCCCCTGCTGATTACCGAGGAAGCTTGTCAAGAATATCAACTTACGAAACTAAGTATGCGATCAGATATGCTAGCATTTTTACGCTCATTTGGGGTTTACTGCCTTCTGCCGGACCATGCATAGAGCAAAGAAACACCTATTCGAAGACAAGTTCCGTAAACGAGATGGGCAGATGCAAATTTCTGAAGAGATGACAACGAATTGACCAAAAATTGAAGAGATTGCAGTTTTTCAATGATTGTCGTTTTTGATCAAAGTTTACAGAGTTCGTGTCGTGCTCAATTAAGACAACTTTTCGAAGCGGATGTAGAACGATCGATGCCCTTGAATGGCTTACATGAAGCGGCGGCGTCCTCATCGGTTTTTTCATTCCGTCGACAAGAGAATTTTAAGAAAGAAGAGATGAATGTACCTCGTGAGCAACTAGTAAGGCACATTACACTGTACCGAAGTTAAACAAATGCACAACATACGTGTATTTAACTGGTCAAGATGTAAGGAATTAATGTCGTTTATAGCCCCACCCTTCACATAGGGTTTCAAGCAGCATTTCTGTCAACCACTTGACGAATTACTCGGCGGTCGAAAATCTGAAAAACTCGTTGGAAGTACAGCGGCGGTCATCACTTGAAAAGAAAATTGCCAGTGTGCTGTTATCACTTCTTCCACTCTTGCAAGTAGACTCCGGTTCTATGGTTACAGGCAGCTGATGGTTTCGCATTAAATACACTCGAAGTCACTCGGCAGTTTTCTGTTCTCTGCATTGGGAAAAACGTTTCATTTTGATGTATAAACGAACAACTTTCCTCTCTCATGTGGTAGTGTGATCGTTTGATTGCTGATAGCATCAAATGACATTCACTGCGGAATTTCTGAATTTTTCTTCTGTTTTCGTCAAAGACGCTGTGTATTCCTTGGTGCGTGAAAGCACTTTCATTTGTTATCCTCTGAAAGGTCATCGAGTCGTCGATGTTCGCAAGGAAATAGACTGTAAATGCGATGCCCCATTGAAAATGAATAATTTTCTCCTTCAAAGGTTCTTCCGCCCAAAGTTTTGTTTTGCTTATCATCCGTTTATATAGAACGATGTGGGCCTGACAATTTCATTACTGTGTAATGGGTAGTTGCATGAGAAGTGGTATATGGCAGAAGAGTTCAACAGAAATCTGTTACTCTATATGCCGGATTTATCTGGAGGAGTACAAAAGTAGAATTAGTAGATTCCGGAGCCCGTTGTCTCGATTACCTCGCCGCTGCTGAAGTAGGCGACGTTAATGATAGGTGGAGTAAGGTCGAGTGCGCAGGAAATATCCTTCTGCGTAACGAAATTTGCACCGGCGGTGAGCCGTTTCTTTGAAATACAGTCAATTCATCTTGTAAAGGAGTGAGCAGCGGCGGGATATTTAATCACTTCTTCATTCGCATCATGCACCTCCACATCGAACTGGAACATTCCCTTCCCATAAAAAACCTCAAGTTTTGGGAACGAAACATAGGAGAGAAGAAATGGCCCCAATAAGGCGAGGTGCTATCGTAATATTTTGTGTAGATCAGGCTAGTGTTTTGCCGGTTATCCGCGAAAACTAGAGCGATTAAAACAACGCGGCCACACTTATTGTTTCTTCACTGAAAATTCTTGCCGACTGTGGTATTTTTTGGACAGGGGAAAGCGACATTGTTGGCACGCACAGTTGTGCATGTGTGCTTTTCCTGCATTGGCGATCATTTCACCTGCATCATCGAAGCTGAGGGATTGAGGTGCTGGGGTAGTTGTTGAAGCGAATGAGATCATCTTGAAATACTCGCCGAAGCCAATTCCCATCGAGTTCGGTTTCATTGAGCGTGCGGTGATGACAATAAATCTCGAAAGCTTTCTAGTTGACATTTTACTCGTTCCGAGACTCTCCTAATTTCCTATACACTTATAGCTGCAAAAATACGAAGTTTTCAGGGAGTTCCTGCATCCCTCTAATTCAGGGCCAGAAAAAAAATAATACGAGCGTATGAATCTTTAATTTGATATGAGGCGATGCCTGAAGCGCATTTCTTTCGGCCATTTCTTAAGTTTCCCGATGTTTATTGTTAGATGGCTTTCTTCACAGCTGAGCTTGGAATAAAAATGAGCTTAAGATGGATCAGAGTGGCGCATTGCATTTCTCTCAGGATATTCACTCATTTCGGATTTCTCAGCAGATATTCCCACAATCCTCTATACTGTCCACATTTTTATTGAGGATACCATTTACACTGCTCCTTCACGGGACATTTTCCTTTGCATCACACCCGCTTATGATGCAAATTGAATGATGCAAAATGATCCATGCTGCCAGCAATATTTTTTGATGCCTTTCAAATTGTTACTGTTGAGCAGTTGAACATGTACGCACGATATTACGAAAAACTCAACGACGCTAGAGCAATGTAGTTTTCAAATATGGACGGAGAGATCCTTGAATTGGAGGAGTTAAGGATACTGAGCTACGATATGCGTGATTTGCGGACCTGCTCATTCGTCATAGCACTTCATAAAATTGTTGCAAAGAGCTCCAATCTGACCAATAACATGCCCATACTCAACTAAAAACACTAATTATGCAGCTGTACCACAGCGGTGAAGCCGTCGTGAATTCATCAGATTCCAACTCTGTGCTGCTTAACTCAAGATAACTCGTCTTCATCGCGGCATGGCAGCTTGCAGATTATTATGAAGCACGATGTGTCGGTATGCTTACAGTCTCAACAGCGCTGATTTGACTGGGTTCAGTCTTAACGATATTTCATTGTTTAAAAGGGATAGTCAAGTGCAATCAAGGAAAAGGCCACGGCAGCAATTTATTGCAGTTTGAAAGAAAAAGAAATGAATAAATCAGTAGCGCATGAGTCGCACTTTAAAAATCAGTCCTTTACTGAAGGAAGGAGGCGGGAATGAAAGGAAAAAGTGATATGTTTTCTGTACATCTAGCTCCCGTTGTTCGTGGCGCCCTCTGAATACAATGCTCGTGCATGGTTGCTTCGCAAAAAGCAAGGTGAGGTTCCTGTTTTCAAAATTTCCTAATTTCTGTTCGACAGCTTTTCCCTATCAAAAACAATTACTCAAACGCCGTGCCGATCTCTCGGTCATTCTCAAAGCAGGACGTGTAGCAGCAGACTTGATCTATATTTTCTTTCATAGAAGCATGAACCCATATAGGGTCGCTCTCCTTGTACTGCTGTTAACGGCGGAGGAAGCCACCACTGCGGGCATTCTGTCAGTGCCATGTGGAAAGTATGATATTTGCGTTCATTTCGAATCTGATTTACTTAATTGTTCTTTCGGCCTCAATGCACAATTAATTCCTCAGTGACATGACAAACTCTCTATCAGATGAGATTTCATGAATTATATGCTCCAACTGTTGTGTCACTACATTTGCTGCACGAGAATTTCGGAATAGGTCTATCGCAATGTCCAGAATAAGAAGGAACTCTGGAAGATGAAGGGAATGAATGTTTGAAGGTAAGAGGGAGAAAAAAATTGGAGTAAAAATTTTGCATTGTCACCTCGTGAATTGCAACGCTGCGCAACGAATGCACTTTTAAATGTTGCTACTTGTGTGCTTCTTGACCCAAGTTGTATTGCGCCTTGAAACCGTCCAATGAGCCTTACTGAAGGTTTTCCCGAGTTGGTTTAGTGTCGCATAGAAACTTTGCCCACTTACAAGTGCAGTAAACTGCGAAGTAAGGCAACTGATTAAGCAGGTCCAGGAAGTTTAATTCATCAAAGTGTTACCACACTTCGAGTCGGCCGTTTTCCCACGTCCATTGGCATAAAGAAATCCTATCTCAGTAACACTTTGTTTTCTAGTCAGGATTTATATGTTGGTGCGCAGCGCAGCGTTATTCTTGCTGAAGTGAACGTGCTTTTCTACGGCGTCAGGAAGGTCTGTTATCGATGAAGCAGGGGTTGGTACGACACATTCCATATATCATATAGCTGTCCAGTTTGTTTCCTCCTCAAGAGGTGCATATTGATGCGTTATTGTCCTCATCATAACTTAACATTGAGGTGTAGCTTCCAAAGCTGTCTGAATTTGACCAAGAATTCCATAGCAGTGTGAGATTCATATTTTCATCTTTTTCGCATGTGTAGAGATACTGGGATGGAGTGGATGAAATGGATGGATGGGGTCGTTGATCGTGCTATGGTCCTGATGAATTCAGTGGCTCGCGCTGCTGAAGACAGCTTCATAAACCGACTGAAATGGAACTGGACCGTCAGCAAATTGTTCATGTGGAAAGCGTTTATTAAAATTTCATTTAGAGATCTGCTCGCAAGGGAACAGAACCCATAGCAAAGACCAGTTCGCGAGAATAAATGTTTGCTGAAGAAGATCATACCACACCACCAACTTGTTCTTGGGTAGTTGGTTCGACTGGGAAGAAAGACGTTTGGAACTCGATAACAAACTGCACAGACTCTATCATGCAATCAGCTCTTCTGGCAGTTCTCTGATAGTCTACAAGCTATAAGAGCCTTAAAAAAATCGTTACTGAACTGATGACCGGTTCAGACCATCTATTTTGTTCACATTTTTTGAAAAGAATGCTCCAAAATCCAGTCGCCAGAGGTTCTACATGCTTCGAATGAATCTTTATTCTATTGCATTTTCATAACTGCACTCTCTACGGAAACGTCGAATGTAGTTGTACTTCCTTGGGATCTTTTCAATGCAACGGGTGCGTAAAAAGCCTCCTCCAAGCGTCACGGAAGCCCTCTGATGATCCATGGTGAATTCCGCTTAATGAATTGCTCCTTTCTGTTTCCTGGGAATGAATGAGGATACTGAAAAGGAAACATAAGTTATACCTTGCAACTAGCATTAAATTCGCGAGGTTTTTAAGCATTGTCCAGAAATAAAAATTAATACTCCTTTTATTTTGTCTCTGCTGCTGAATGGTGAAAAACGATTTTACGTAACGTCGGCGAAGTGTGCACCACTAGTTGAATACGGCACACGTTGCGCTATACTTCACGTCTGAAAATGTGGAATTCATAGGCATGGAGGAAGTAAACTGGCTGCCCTTGTGCATTAAACGTTATGCGAATGTCACATTCTTTCATCTTCTCTACCTTTTACGGATTATTATCCAAATGTTGTATAAATCTCCTTTTTCCTCTTTTGAAATTCATGATTTTCGGCTTCCTCATTTCTTACAGAGACCGTTCCAGCAAGAGAGCTCCTCCGTTAGAAGTCGCAACTACAACTCAGATGCTGCGTTGTCCTCTTAGCGGCGACGTACCGTAGCTGAATGCTATTTCTCGCGGTTCAGGTAGCGAAAGTGGAGTTATTCATGGAACAGACTGCCTCCACGTGTGCGAGGTAAAACAGTACGATACAACACCCTTGATGAAATGTGACTTGACAGCTATCTTCAACTACATTGTTAGACATCGTTTGAAGCGGACCTGCACCGTTAGTCACAGAGCTCCTACCAATTACATGGAACCGTAGATATCAATATCAGAGTGAAATACGAACACAAAAATAGAAAGTCCTTATCGGTAATAGTAAAACCTTCTGCGAAGATAGGGTGGAACTTGAACAGTAGAGGACAAAAAAAAAGTAGAGGAAGCACAATAGCTTACCACATGCAAATTCTGAGAACAGCTGATGTGAAATGTCTGATTTGCAGACGAAGATGTGGTGACATGTGAGATCAGCTCGAATCAGGCGGGGACTAAATTTTTGTGATGAGTAACCAAATAATGACGCTGTGAGGCAACGTTGAGTGGGCCAGAGCATTACAATAGCAAGAGCGCGAAGAGAAGTCGTGAGGCGCTCCTGTTTCACTGCGTCTCAAAGAGAAAGGCGTCCAAGAAGTCATTCTGGGATAAGAGAAAAGTGCGGCGAAGAGATGTGTTTAAAAATTTAACGTGGATTTGATGGTGAGGAAGTGAATGGCGCATTCATTCGGCCAACACGGCACAGGTGTTCCCACAGATCACATAAGTCGTAAAATCTATTATTGTGGAATGCTCAGTATATAGCTCTAGCAAACTTCCTCATATATTTTTCGGCCTAAGTACTTTTAGGTCATCAAGTGCACCAAACGAAAATTTGGAATCTGCATGAAATCTTCCTGCAGAAACAGAACAACTATTATCGACAATACAGAAGATAGTGCATAATAAAATAAATCATCAAAAAATGCAATCCCTCTTTCCGATATCGATAATAGAAAGAGTTACCATTCATGCAACGACCACACGGGACAAACACAACCAACGTTCCCTTGGCGTCCTCACTATCTTACGATTCTGATAGATGGGAAGCGTCTGTTAAGAGCAGAGGCACGGTGCATCTGCGCTGCATCCTGACTTATCATAAAATTTGTACCATTTACTTAATTCGCTCGTAATGCATGCAGATGGCCATTGCCATTTCTTTATTTCTTGCAGTATCAGAAAAAAAGTAAATTTAGTTCCCTTCTTCGAAGTGTTAATATAGTAGCATTCCTCATAGTCGACGGCATTTCCTAATTTCTTTTGGTATTCTCTCACTTCCTGAAGTCTTCCACTCGTGCAGATAAACCCATCGTAACCTGAGAAATATATCGTTAGAGCACAACTCAATGTGCTTTTGAATGGAATTCCACCAAAAGGAGCTCTTCCCGGTGTTGCTGCGCCTTATCCAACTCAATGGATGTTTTTTGGTCCTCAAGGGGACAAGCAAAAAAATTCAAAATGAGGAGCTAACAAATGCAAAACACTGCCACTCTACTGTTTTTCCCCAGCTTTGCCGACTGCCAGTCATCTTCAGTCTCAAAAATGGGTGTTAGAATAATGATGTGGGACGCATACGAGATGTGCCCTTTCTGATTGCATGCGGCCTTGCTGTGCAAATGTTCGGTCTTTCCGAGAATGGATCTCACAGTTTAATGGAAGTCAGATGTGTTGCATATTCTTGGAGAATCATCGTTGTACATAAGGCCGTATCCATTGGCAAATGGCGTTTTCATAGGATTCCATCATAGAGTGAAGTAGGTTCAGAAAAAAAAATTGCTCGACATGTCTGAAACGATAAGTGCCCATTATGAACGTGCCCTACTCGTGCAAACAGTCCGCAACCCAAGGTAGGATCCTTTCTCGAGAGAATGACGTGCATAAATCTCCACCAAAGCAACTCTCTCACGAGAATGCTGTTTTTGTGCGCAAAGTTTCTGAATTTCGATGTCCCATTTGATATTTTTGGTCGAATGTAACGTGAGACATCAGGCGAAGCTCCCACCGCATGGTACCACCCTACCCAGTTCGCAGACGCATTGATGAGCTCAGGGAATCATGATAACTTTAAAGAAGCGGTACATCCTTGTAAGAAAAAACCAATCGGGTTTTTTTCCTTTTTTGAAGGTCGTTTCCCGTTCTGTCGAATAGCCTGTCTCCGAAATCACAATGACGTTCTCTGGTGGAGAGCGTACCAAACAAACTCTGTGACCTTAGAAACTGTGTCCGCCCATTTCGTAACCTGTTTTTGTTATAACAGCTTTCGGCAGAGAAATTATGACTGGCAGTATAAATGGTAATGAGGATCTAAAAAGATGAAATATCCGAAATGTACATAATCGGCTGTTTCCTTGAGCTTTCGTGAGAAATGAGAATTCACTATATCAGCTCGCCCAAGGCGCAGAAGTTGAAAATATTGAAAGTTCTTTAGGAATTCATCAGCAACGTATGCGTGGATTACGAGCTTCGCAATACAGTGTTATCGGAATGAAGTGCGATGCCAGCCACTGGCACTGCACAGAAAATGAACGAAGCAAAAACTCGAAGTGACAGGGAAACCACAACAAATTGGCTGATTTCTGTTCGAGAACTCTTATGAGCAAAAAGCTTCTCTATATACACGGGCAACGATGTTGACCTACAGTACGCGCCAGAATCTGTTTATATACTCATTTGCACAGTATCGCATAGGCGTCGTTAAGCGATAATGAAATGAACGGCAAAGTCGTCTGCTCGCTTATTGCTTCGAAAATTCACAATGTAAGGTGAAAACCTGGATAGAGCGTACCAAATGACATTTCTACAAATTCATCCCTGCTATAACCTCTTTATTTTCAAATGGCGATTTAGCTAGTAAGCCAAATGTCATCAGATTGAATTCATCCCTTCCGTAACATTTTTCTTTCGCGAGAGTCCTCTACAATGCTCTTCGCTCATTTGAGCTCATTAAAACTTCGGGATCTCTCCTGTATCACTGAATTAAAGAGTTCTATTGGAACGTCACTCAGAAGCCATTCGGGAGGAATTTCGAGGGTGCAAATGAGGAGTGATAAGGGTCGTTGAGAACTTCCCGCGACACAAGTGGGAACGGCATTCATTAAACTTCGTCTACATGGTTTTGGCAGATCCTTTTGCTTTTTGTGTGCTTGTGTTTTTTTTCCTATTTCCTTAGCCATAGTTGCAACTCTTGACTGAAATGTGCAATCGTCTGATTCCAGCCATTTCTATGATCAACAACTTCCTTCACGAATAAATTAGTGTCTGCTGCCGACACACGCTCGCACATCAAGCGGAAGCGGATGTATTAGGTGCATGCGGCTCCGAATAGCATTTATAGGATAACTCTGTTCTGCTTTGTTACTTCTGTCACGATCGGAGGAGGGTCTGTTTTCATCCTTTTGATAAAGCCTTTCAAAGAGCTTGTAGACTTACCACGCCTGTGTTTGGGAGCAACTATCGAGTCTGTCAGTGCAGTAGTTTGGCAGCTAACGACATGAGTTAATAGGAGGCAATTGAAAAGTCGTTATGTAAGCTAGGAGCATGTTCTTTGGGTACAATTTGCAGAAAATGTATGGGTCATTTTAAGAAGTTTCATGTGCACTATTTCAAAACTTTATTCACGTCAACCTCTGCAGCCACATTTGTAGGTAATTTTGCCTTTCGCTGGCTTCCTTAACCAAAAGAAAGATAAGCTGTGGAGGTGTTTCTTAAATGGTAACTTTACGCAGGTGCATGAGAGATTTCCTAATAGAAAAGCAGCAAATAGATTTGTATGACCTCCTACAGATCCTCGGATATCGCTTCATTTAGCCGAAAGGTATCTGCTCCGCGGCGTTCAAAGTCACTGGTTTTAATGTGAAAAAGTGCTCCATATTTCTCCGAAAGCTTGGATATTGTTCCGAAATTCATAATTCAATTTCACCCAACCACTCTAACCAGTAGAAAACTACCAGCTATTGAGAACGATAAAAAACCATAAGAATAAAATAACATTGTTATGGGTGTTCAATTAATGCTCAAAAATGATAAACGCTTTTAATAAACTACGAAAACTTTCAAAGCGTCATTGAGAGATACCACTATCAGTTTTCCATGCAAATGACGGTAACATCGGAAGAGCGCAAATTGGTCAGTTTTTTATCTTTTTCATCCTCATATGCTCTCACAGCCGGTTCCAACGTGGCGCTTCAGTGTAGGAGAGATAAAGCGGTTGCTGGAAAGTTTGAAAAACTTTTATCCAAGTGACTCATCTTCCACTGTCAGCACAATTTTTGCTTCTCCCGACATTACGGGCTTTCGAAGTTTTTGTGCAATGTCGAGGTTAATGTGACCATTCACTCATTCTTCCTTCGTCAGTCTCAACGCTGGCGACATGGAAAAGCTCACTAGAACCAATATGGAGGTGCTCGTTAGAACGGTTGGAGGAAACATCGATTTTTATGCGACGACAGTTGTAAAAGTGGAAATCAGACAAATTACGCTATTTTTGGTGCTTGTCTCATAGCATGTGCTTACAGCGCTCATGTCACCCACATGGAGAGGTCGATGTTACTGAACACCATTTTTACATCTATATAAATGTTTCGTTCAATTCTGCAGCAGAAACTTCTTTTACCTCTTTAGAATGATTCTAGGAATGTCGAGAAAGAGGAAACGAAACAGTTCCTTGACACGCTAGAAGAGTAATTTTTTGCCTTGCTGCGAGAGCAGTTTTGTTCTGCGCTCAAGAATGCTTCGCTCCAATGATCCGCAACTTGTTTGCCGAATTCAGCGGCATTTGTGAAGAGATGAAGTATAAATATGGTGGCACAATGAACATTACGTCTTTCATTTTGCACTGTTCCTTCGCATGGAAATTAGGTTTTCACTTATCTCCCTTCCAAGGTCTTCAGTATTCAGTGATAACTTTTGATCCTGTCTAATGAAGCGCTATACGGAGAGTTTGATGTGCAAAAGTGGCTCTCCGCGGAACCTACATGTTTATATTTGAAGGTATACTCAAGTAGCTTTAGCTATACGGAGATATCAGGCCACGATTCCCTCATTATTAGTGGCGTGACGTGAAGTAGTGATGATGAAATTGTGACGGTTTCTGTGCTTCCCTACAGCTACAACCGATGCTACCATGGGATTTCCTGATAAGTCGCCTCAGTTTATGATTCAATCGTTTCTTGAATGCATTTTCGCGGGCGCAGCTGAGATGAAACCAGCAACACCATTGAACAAAAGCTGCGATTTGAAGATACTTCCTCTCTCATCACTTTGATCTGTTTCGGAAAATTACGCAATCAGGAAAGAGTGAAATAGGTGTCTGCTTCTCATGATTTTAGTCAAGCCCGCAGGACACGTCCCGTTGATATTAAAGGTCAGCATGAGCAAAACTAAAGCAACAGAGGGAAGGTTCGTGTAGTTGCAGGTGTTTGTATGCTAACTTCCGTCCATACACTGAATATCATTAGCGTTAAAACCATCCAAAAGGGACTTGCAAGTAATATATACTGCACTTTAAACTCATCAAGGGATGGCCTTATGAATCAGAAGTGCGTTTCTGCTATCATGTTAGCGATGAGGACAATCACTTTTTCTAGTTTTTTCTACTCAACCTTCATCTTCATTAGTTGAAATAGTATATAAATAGCTTTGGCCGTTTGTGCAGCAGACCTGCGACTGTTTTTTCATACAGGAAGAGGGAAGAGGAATAGCAATATCTCGTAATACTATCTTCACTTCATATATGAAGGAAAAAGTGACGAATGGGCCAGTGCAGGTGTGTTTCTGATTTTCAAGGGATGTGGAGCATGTTGTCACTAACTTTGCGGTCGATGAAAATTTATGCAGCACGATTCAACGGAATTCCAGTTCTTTTCAAATTTTTGAAATATGAAGTCGAAGAAATGGACTGCATCGTTTCCGCTCCGATGTTTACTTTCACTAGTGATTTCGTTTAAGCGAAGCCTCGTTGAACAGTGCCGGGGAATGAATGCTGACAATATGCAGTTTTCGGATCCATAGGAGTTAAAAATCCTGCTCGAATAGAGAAGTAGTAGATCTCTGCAACACAAACCACTACCGACAACGTGATTTCATCCTGCCTAGTTTTGTTTATAATCGCAGTGTATCATATATACATATAAATATAGCTTGGGCAGTTTCTCTCGGATATCGCAACTGTGTTCTGATTCGCTTTTTCGGTGCGATTTGTCGCTGAAAAATGCGCAGGAAAACAGAGGTTTCCCACTTTTAACATGTTGGTTTTCAATCCGTTAGGCCGTGTCGTCATATGGGTGAGAACTTGGAAAAACTGCGGATGATGAACTCATCCAGTTCCAGTGCGCCACGATTTTTGTGCTATTCTTCCCTTTGTTCACAGTGTATCGTTGTCTAATGTTTAAATCAAGTGTTGTTTATGTGATGCTCTCGTGCGTCATATTTTCCTTTAG
Organism: Parascaris univalens; assembly: GCA_037576465.1. NCBI lineage: Eukaryota > Metazoa > Nematoda > Chromadorea > Rhabditida > Ascarididae > Parascaris > Parascaris univalens. Next base: position 142,619,054 of record CM075173.1, on the reverse strand, counting down.
CCTGTTTTGTTTGGACTTTTCGGGCAATGAGGTCCCCCCTCATTCTCTGACGTTAGATTTCTTATCAACTTTTCATGGGGCCTACACAATGAGCCGCAAGTGGAGAGTTGATGGGATCCGAACACTGATCTACGGAGAGTTCCATCGGACTGCATTCTGCGGCTAAGTTCTCATTGACAGAAGTGAACTGACACTGACCATGAAGTTTAAACAGTTGTATGTTAGCTGGTTTCATAGAGTGATGAAAATTTCAGCTTACAGATGCTTAGGAAAGCAGGTATTTGAGCCAATTGGCAACTATAACTCAACACTACTTCCTTCTTTGCCATCATATAACGGCGCTGAAATCCAGTATTCACTTATCACATTCATGAAGCCGAAACCGATGCCCTTTGTCTAAAAATGCAGCAGGAACTGGAAGAATTCGTGATCTTTAATGTTTCGATTTTAAGGAACGCTGACCTCTCATGACCGCACTTAGCTTATAAAGTGGCTCCTAAGTGCACCTATGTGCTTACGATGTGCTCACCAGTGTGCTTTGGGCGCAAAGATCGGCGAAAAACCAATCCCACGACAACGTAGCGTACTCACCTTTTTTTTCAGGAAATGAAGGCTTTCATAATTGTTTTCCTTATGGTGCTTGTGACGCTGTCACAAACAATTACAGCGGATACTCAGTCGGAGCCGTTTCGAGGGTACTAGTTTGCCATTTGTTATGTCACCTGATTCACTTTAGATTCCTTCTGAGCATAATGCGGGATCAGTCAGCATCCTTGAAACTCTGTTACCTTCTAGATCACCATAGCCATTTCCCTATTCCAGTACATCTTTCACATTTAAATTCCAAATGAGGCATACCGTTTTCTTCAAATGGTTACTTCAGTTTTCCTTTGATCCGCAGCTGGGCTATCAAGCTGCCACCAAAGTTCATACGGAGCTATTATTAAGACGTCTATATACTATCGTCATATTCATTCGCTTGTTGATCAAAATGACCATCACATCAGTTATTGCATCCCACAAACAATACATAATACTCGCTTCTTGTGCGTCTTCTGACAGCATTAGTATAGGCATATTCTGCTCACGTAAGCTTTTGTTTTGAAGAACTTTTAAATTCGTTGCAAGTGACGTATAACATCGAATACTGACAACGAAATGAATTGATGGTGCTAACTGTAATTAATTTACTAATTATTTTCTTGCACCTACACTAAAAGTTACTGAAACAGTAGGCGCCCGCAAACTTGCAAATTGAATGAGACCCTGAAACGTCGCTCTTCTTGCACTGTTTATTTAATTTCTCACTAACGACAGAAACTCTTCGTTACCCGAAATTTCATGAATTGTGTGGTCGAAATGCACCGTCATAACATCTAGTATGAAAATTTTCGAATAGTTTCTCGGAGGGCCAAAAGCGAGGAAGAACTACGGGACAACGATAAGAACGACGTTTCGAAATGGGAGAGGATATTCTGGAGTCAAAAAGCTTCATACATTACCACTTTCTGAGCTCATAACGGAACGAACACTCCTGAAAAAGGTGCGACGTACTCATGTTTGAGCGTACGAGAGTTCAGCTAGGAATGTTGAAAGTTGCCAAGTTGGTCTAGCTTCGCAAAGCAATGCCCCTCACTTCTAGGTTTGGTAGCCCCGGAGGTAATGCGGCTGACCAAGCAGACCCAGAAAGTTTAACTCATCGAAGCGGTACGGCACTTCCACTTTTACGTCCTCCACGTCTTTAGCAGCAGAAAAACTCTCCCTCAGTAACATCTTGTCCCCGAGAAAATACTTACATATTTTCGCACAGCGTAACGTAATTCAAGTAAAAGTGTTTTTCTACCTCATTAGCTGAAATACAGCCAGGATTACATATCAAATGCGTTCTTAGATGATGTCATAAGAACAGCACTGATAGGTATGGCTCATCCCAAATATCATATATCTATCTCTCTGGTCTTTCCTCAGCAAAGGGTACGTTCCAATAAGTTATCAGGATTACTGTGAAGAGAGCTACATCCAAAGACAGCTTAATTTGTGCAGCGATTCCAGAACACTGTGTGGTTCATACTGTTATTTTCTTTCAGCTTGCGTGTGAAGAGATACTGGGGTGGAATGGGTGGATGGGGCGGAATGGGCGGTTGGGGCGGAATGGGCGGTTGGGGCGGTATGATGCGTCCGCCGTATATGGGTGGAATGGGTGGATGGGGTGGATGGGGTCGTTGATCGCGCCGTGGCGGTGGTGGATTCATTGGCTCAAGCTACTGAAGACAACATCATCACTGATTCAGCCGATAAAAAACTGGATCCTCCAGAAATTGATCATGCTAAAAGCGTTCAATAAAATTTTACCCGGAGAACTGTCTTGCAGTGGAATAGAATGTATAGCAAAGTCCAGCTTGTGAAAATAAATGCTCCCTGGAGAAGAAAATATCACACTACCAACTTTTCTCGTAGGTGGATTCTTGCAGGAATGTGCTTAGTAAAACTCGAAAAAATACCTTTGAGTTTGGTCAAATTTCATCGGTAATTTTGCATGGATGGACCGCTCCTCATCGTGAAATTCATCAGGCTTCCTGAATGTTCGACCTCTGTAATGGTGTGCAGAGAATTGAGAGACATGCTGATCTGCAGGGATTGCAAGGAGGAAAATATACATCTGTTTGAGTCAGTGCTGTTTTACTTCAAACTGCCCCTAACAGTTTATCCAAGAGGGCTTATTGCTAGTGTTAAGCGGATTGGAAATATCTCAAAATTATTCTTTGAAGGGAACATACTAAACGACCCATACACTGAAAACAATAGTTCAATTTCGAATCATACCGGCGAGAAAAGAAGAAGAAATAGCGAAATTACAAATATAATTTTTTTGGATGCAGTCGACACCTTCCACTGATTTTCTTAGGGATTTCGATCTGCAAACCAACATACTCTCAAACTTCTGTGTAGGGAGTAACTAATCCTTTAAAACGGAATTGAAACTGCTGAAAATAAGTATAAAAATACAAATACTCAATATTTCATCCGGAATTACTAGGATCAGAGTTCCAGGATTATAAATGTACATTTAATCATAGTACCATCAAAAAATCAGGTGGCTTAAATTACTCACAACGTCACAGAAATACAACTAACGTTTTCTTTCGATAAAGTAATTGATAAGCGTCTCAGTAATTGTAATAAAATGTTGTATATATTAAATTACCACCCAGAAGCTCTACCTGAGTTTATACATAGTGCCTATGGCTTTCATAACTTAACAACTCACTGCCCAACTTTTACATCATATTTAGTTTCCCGAGAAACTTTTTTCTATTAGATAATACAGCTCACTGTTTAGGCAATGTTCTCTTCCTAGGCAAAACCTGTGAACGGGGACGTGAAGAACTTCTGAAGAATTTTTCCTTCTCATAGGCAGGTATCATTGCAAAAAAACAGACTCTCTGGAAGCTTTCGGGAATCTGCTTTTCGTCTGTAGGAATCTTGCTCGTGGAAGGGGTAAGTCACCTAAGCAAAAGAAAATCAATGTGAACTCTAAGCTTCAAGAGGGTCAAGGCGTCTGTGATGGCATTCAATCATGGGAAATAATTTTTCAAAAATACCTTTCACGCTACGTTTCACGGATTCTGCCCAGCAAGGAACCCTGCGTGGTCTCAGGGTGCCGCTACCTGTCGGAGAAAAGCATTCTGCAAGTTGAAGTTTAAAGAAAGCTAGAGTGAACTTTATTTAAAGTCATGTAGTGATCCTCTGCACACTATACTATATTTGCTCGTGCTAAACTTGTTCAAGCTTCGCACCTTCCTAAATCTTAGGCGAAGTAGTCTGCAAAGCAACCTAACGATGAAGGATGCGCACAAGAACGCACGCGCAGCTGAGTCACGTTCCCGCATCTTTCCCCACAGAACACATCACTCACCAAGTCGCCGAAAGAGAGTAGGAAAGAAAGTTGGCCGGGTGGAGGCAACACTTTCACGTCTCCGACGCCCGGGAACACACCGGACGAAGAAATGAGGAACTGGCTTAGGCTTTAGGCGCTCGCGACATACAAAACGGGGTAAGCGGCAAAAAACTCGTGCCGTGAGCCTGGAAAGATAAACGACGAAGAAACTGAAAACAGATGCACGCAATCGGCGCTCGAAAACACAGAAGACGAAGAAATAGATGACGGATTAGGGCGCGGAAGAACACAAGAGCAGGGAAGAGATGACCGACTCGTGCCTCCGCAGCGAACGAAAAAGTAAAACAGCTTACAATTTTCTTTCTCTACTGAACTGATTTCAGTACTAACGTCAAGGTTGGCTCGGACGGCACAAACCCTTCACCAGGTTTTCATGAGGGTGTAATTGTTGGTGTGAAAAAACCGACTTTCTGGAGGGAAATAATGGAAGGAAGTTGCAATCGGAAAAGACCACCAACGCCCGACATCAAACTTCATGCCTCTTATGATATTTCAAAGCACAACCACAGATCCATAAGCACGCTTGCAACCATCACTCTCCGTCCTGCAAAACGGTCAGGCGAGGGCAACTTAACAGATGTAGTTAAGACAGCAATTATACCATCGTTGGAGAAAGTCAATTTTATAATCTTCTTTTCTTCCATTTCCACCGCGATGTTCTATCGTCTTCAGTAGAGAAGTGAGTGCTGATTCCAACAGACAGAGCACCATCCACATCTGTTCGGAATTGGAGTAGGTATGAAAGTACAACGTGACATGTGGATCTCTCTCACTTTGCGAAGCATTTCGCCAACAAATGCAAATTTGAGGATTTGGGAAAGAGACAGCCAAGTATAATAAAGACTGTTGGGAAGTAAACGGTACGGAGCACCGAGGCGTCGAACGGCGCGATGTACGACTGCCGCAGATTACGCCGGAAAAACCTATGACCGAAAATATAAAGAGGCCAGAACATCTTTTAAATGCAGGATCGGAATGAAATGGGGAATTATTTTCTGTGATATGCTTGCCGAGAAGTGAAAAAATGTGGTCGATGCGGAAACGCCGAGATGAAGGAGGAGAAAGTTCAAAAAACGGAGTTGGCAATTTATTGAATTTTTTTATCGGGCCTGCAAAGTTTTCGGGAAACTTACTACGCCGCTGGAGGCCATCCATAGCACAAAAAGTTCTTTCGGAGACTCATTCGGAGGCACCGTGGAAAAAACATTTCGAAGATCCCCAATGCACTTCCCTTGTAGCAACTAAATATCCGCCAGTTTTCTTCACCGGCATGACGTCTTTCTCAGTGTGGAAAGCGCTCTTTCGGATTAATCACAGTGAATAAGACATGCTCTTGGAGGGTCTTTCGAGCCCACAAAACATATGACTTTGGTGGAGAATGTGAAAAGTTGGAGGGCGACGTGGGTTACGTGTAACTTCATACGAAATGGGTTTGCATCTTTGCACCGAAATTGACGAAAACCATATGGCTAGAACTGTATTGGTTACACTGAGTTGTCTTGACGAGTTGAAGAACAATTTTGCCAAATACAACGTCCGTCATCACAGCCTTAAACAGACCTCCATTCTAGCATACTAGCATAGTTTCATGGATAAACGCAATATTGCCAACATCATACTGAGGTGAGCCCAGCGTAAATGCATGACGGTTTCTGCTTCTTTATTAAATAGGAAGTTCTCAATTACTTTCTTTATAAGCAGTCTTTTTACTGGGTACAAAAATTGGGCAAACACGACAAAATGCACGCTCAGTGGCGCATCTGGCCATGAATTGTTCCGTGCACGAATCGAGGTATTGGTCCCTCCACAACCACTATTTGTTCATACGCTGACCACCAACAACAAAATTTAATTATGCTGAATACTTGCAGCAGCCATAAGGCAAGGCATTAGGTGTGTATATTGTGCACTAAGGTGATCGTGAGGTCATAGGAAAAGGCAGGTGTGTTTACGTCAGTTTCCATTCAATGTGGGCGAAATGCATGCAGCAAGAAATAGTTCATTCGACCAAATCTCGTAGCGCAGTTTTTCCACGCCCTGTGTCATTTATTCACTACTTCGCCACCTTATTCACGTGAGGACTTCTGGTTTCAGTGACTTTCCCTATAGCTTATAAAGTGGAGCAGATTGACGATGCGTCGGTCCTTTCTTTCCCAAGCTCCTCCATTTTGTCCCTCAAACTTTTCAGGTGCATAGTGGTGGCAATATACTGCATGTTACGAATGAAGTGTGAAAAGATTTTGGAAGACGATAGAAACTCCTCAGTTGCTACCATCAAATATGCTTCATATCGATGCTTTAGATGATCAAGCTTTCACAGGGAAATGGCCATCGTCTCACAACAATATGGTGGTCATCACATGCAGTATCTTTCACGCCAACCGCCTTTGGAACATCCATATTTGCGAGCTTTGGTCCTCGAAAGTACCCAACCGGATAATCACGAAATGAATGTCTGCAAGAAAAGAGCGACGCAATTTCAAAAAGATTCCCATTTTCTTTCTGCTCGATACGCGTTGGCTAAGAGAGTCAACCAAGAAGTGAAAACCCATTGTCTTTGCGACATCTATTGGTCAACGACAAATGTTCCTTCTGTGCGCGGAAAGAGTTTGTTTGAAAAAATTTTCTTTCGCTGCACAAAATATTCACGGCGAAAATGTTACTAAACACATCGTGCGCGACAAACGTAGAAACAATACAATTAATTCTTGATGGTGTAATTTCGTGCAGCTCGATTCTTAGATTCTGCCGAGGCCGTCGCGCGTTTAACGTCCATAGGGGGTCCATCCGCCAACGTATCCACCTCCCCATCCCGGTCGGTATCCACCACCCCACATACCGCCGCCCCATCCAGGTCGATAACCCCATCCACCACCCCATCCACCACCCCATCCACCCATTCCACCCCAGTATCTCTTCACTCGAGAGCTGAAAAAAAAGCATTTTGAATCTTCGAGTTGATAAAAGAAGAATGAATGCGGGATGAGGGAAAGGCATTTTTCAAACGCAGTTTTATTTGTCGGATAACATCACTCAGCCTCAAATAAAGGCAGATTTGATTACCGCGGGGCGTATGAACATCAACAGCACACTGGAGGAGGGGTTCTGGGAGGCTGGGGGATGCGTAGGGAATGCGCGAGATGTCTCATAACGATTTCATTAATAAGGAATCAAAAACGTTACTGACTCCTAAGTCCAACAACTTTTCGCTTCTTCTTCTGCCATCTTGCCCTGATAACCGAATTTCGACTAGGAACTGTGAATGCGCATGCCAAGTCAGAAACCTTCTGCGAAGTTTCACTCTGGGCCAGGGGAACAAGATGATTGGATCAAAATGAGCAGCACTGATTAACCACTTTGCTAGGTTTCGGTCTCACACAGCACTATCCGAACGGTTCAAGAATACTTGAAACAGCAGCAAGGAATGTGTACGAAAGGACATGTCAATTGTGATGCGGTTACAAGACGCACAGGGGGCGTATAATACATGTTTGGTGAAGGACTGACGTAGTGGTCATTTCAATCAACGAACGAAAGGATATGAACTTAGAAGATTATGATACTGATAACAGCCCGGAGTTTTTGTTGTAATAGTACCCACCCTCCGTGAGCAAGTGAGTGTCCGAAATATCCATCCGGAGCAGAAAAAACACGGAAGTCGTGGTCTAAGCGTGGAAGATCTCTAAAAATCCGGCAACGAGTGGCGCACGGGAGAGTAACGAAAATTTGGACGACACTAACTGTTCCTGAAGTGCATATGCAGGAAAGCGAACAGAACGTGGGAATGAATGAAATGGAAAGAAAATACCTTCGAAGTGGTGCTGATGGAACATCCGCGCTGATGATTTGCGCCAGCGCAATAAGCGCAATGAAGAAAACAATTGTGAAAGCTTTCATTTCTCTGAAAAAAATGCAGTGGATCAACAATGTTTTGTATTCGCTCCTACGACGCCCTTAAAACTAGTCGAGCAAACACGCGGCGACCACATAAAGAAGTACATTTAGAAGTGACTTTGTAAAGCAAGTGCATTCACGAGACGTCAGCGTTCACTACAACCGAAACATCAGCGATCAAGGATTCCCTCAATTCGTAGAATTTAGCTGAACTGAATATCGGTTCACGTTTCCGGAAACTGAGAGCGACGAATACCTAATTCTGACGTTCCACCATACACTGCAAAGAGCGAGGTAGTGTGAGCCTTGGTGAGTTACTGGCCGAAATTCCAGTCTCTCTTTGTTTCTGTGGGCTGAGATATACATCATCCATTCAGTAAGCTAAAATACTGCCATACATTGTTTTTTCAGCCTCTGTTACCTTACCACTACCGATCATAAAGACGCATCCGCAGAGTGCACGGCAATGGAGGCGTTTACAGATGTGTTTAGAATCCATGAGCCCTTCACTTGCATCTTCTTTCGAAGACACCATGAGAGCCAGACGAATGACAGAGATCACGGGTGATTATTCTGTGCACTGGATGTTTCTCGCAATTTTTCGACTGCGAATGTCCTTTATGCCATGACGTGATGTTCTCCACGGACACCTAATGGGGATCCCAGAGATATAATCTTGCTATTGTTAGCCGATCAGGAATTCCCCGTAGAAATTGGAAAATCCCATCATCGCAAATGTTCGAAAAGGACAAGATGAAGGAAAGTGTGCCCTCATAGAAGCATCACAGAAACAACAGTTCACTGAAGCACACAAAATCGGTACGATATGGGCACTGCAAGTAAACAGTAGAAATCGAGGCGGACTCTGGCTGCATGGGTTCAGCACCATCTATTTTGGGAAGCGTTCATCCATAGGAAGCGTGCAGCCGAACGGTTTTAAAAATGTTATGCTGAAACTATGAAAGCGGTTCTTTTAAAATGCACCCTTCAGCGACAAAGTGGAATAAGAAAAAACACCTCGCCATATACGAACAATGCTACACCCATACACACACATACTGTGTGCGATATAATCAGAGAGTAAAGGCAAAATTAGGTCCTAATGTAGCACTCAATGTACGGCTACTAGGTTCTGTGAATTAGCCTCATGATTGATATATTCGTGCAGAACTTTCTGCTCTACTGAAGTCGAAAGTTATGCGTTACTAGCAATAATTGTTCTCACGCCGTTGAACGGGGCACGGGGCTTCGCATGATAGAAATTATATGTGAAAATAATCAATGGAAAGGCAACGGATGTGAACCATTCGCAGCTCCATCGATTATAAAAACTGAACGAACTGAAATTCCGTTGAATCGTGCTGCATGAAATGTTCATCGACCGCAAAGCTAATGATAACATGTTCCACATCCTTTGAAATTCAGAAACACACACTCTTGTTAGCAGCTGTAAAGTGCAGGCAAACTTCGAGCAGCAAGCTTTCGAAAACGTTGCAAATAGCATGAGGGGGAGTGAAGCTTCATGGTCTGATTACGCCGAAATTTGCAGAAATTAAACTCCGAAAAAAAAAAACAGTAATCACTCATTCACGTGGACGAAAAGGTAGTGGAATACAGAGGAAAACTAGGTTCATGATGCAGGAACAGCCGACACTACAGTCTCAGTTGTCATGATCGTGATTCCTTGCAGCACAACTGGATGTCATATTCAAGAGCTTTACATTGCAATTGTATTCCGTTCCACTGCTTTTCCAGCAAGTGATGACAACGATCGAACAATGGCGTACGCATAAACCACCAGAGTTCTCGGTATCAAAAAACGCTGCCATTCCTAACCGAAATTTTCCGAACGATGCGTCGTCCATTGGATCAAACGATCTACCTCTTATATGAAATTATTCGCCAAGAAGTTGAGCACATTACTGCTAAAAGTTTCGTGACAGGCCACTCACCAGATAAGATCGGAATCGTTTTGTTTTCTACTCCACATTTTGCGGCCCCGTAAGCAGGCAAGTCAACTTTTCACTTACAAATCACCTTTGCAATTCTTGATCATTACACCTTGCATATTTCAAATGGATATTATATTACTGCCTTCGCAGTTTGCAGTATGCTGAAAGTTAGTTATATTGTTCCCCAATTAGTTCTCCAAAGTTCCTTTGCAGAACATCGGTCTGTTGGTACGATCATGACTGGCTCAAGTGCATCTTTTAGCCTTTAGTTGGAGCTGCTGTCACAGAACATTTGTGTCCGAGGTAAACCTTTCCAAATTTAAAGTTATATCATGCCTTTTCAAAAATTGTTCCTTTAAAGTTTCGCATGGACAAGAGACCAATGAGCCGTTTGAAACATGTTAAGTGTGATAAGAGCAAAGATGAGAATCATCGAATCTTTCTTGCTTTCAGCGCACTGCCGAAAACATTTCGTTTTCCAGCGAGGCACAGCTATGAATACAGTATCGACCTTTTCACATGCACCCATGTGGTTGTGCCAATGTAACCAGCGAGACAAACTTTTGCACGAATTCGAAAATCTTTGCTCCCAGTGTTGCCGGTGATCGTTATTTGGCTAAGCGTATTTTGTTTTCTGGATGTGCATATATGTGCGAATGTCTAAGGATAGGTTTTTAGGCCAAAATTACTAATGGAATGAACGCAGTTCGGGTTCTTCGACTGGTATTGTGTTTCGCAGTCAAGACCCTTCTTTAAGAAAATCTTGTAAACCAAAATTTCAAATTGACTTTTTATGCTCCATGTGAGTTTCACCCCTGAAAGAACTTACAGGTGCCTCTCCTCAAAGTTTACCTAGTTAGGTGTTGTTTGTTTCGTATTCTAAACACGTAGCAGGGAGAAACGGACTCATCCGGGAAAATCATTGTCAGTGGATCTAGGCACTAAAATGTGGTGGAGAGACGTTAAAGCATTCAGAAAAAAAAATCTAATATTAATTACCGCACTAATGGCACTGCAGGACGTTATTCTCGTCCTCCAGTGTTTTCTCCCATTGGTTATGAGTGAGGTGGGATTATAAGAGGGGAGTGTGCAGTGTCCTTCACGATTCAGCTACTGTACGTAAGCTCTAGAAAACGGCCACACTCAAGAGGGTGTTTGTGCAGTAGAAGGGAAAGATTTGGGCAGAAAATTCCCTTGCGGTATTATCCTCATTGTAGGCGAAAAAGCAGGAAAGACAGCTCCCCCTAAAGGGTATTTTCTTTCAAGGAATTAAAAATGCGCTATATAATAGTCCCAGAATGCTTTTGAGTGGAAGTGAAGTAGTCATTGCGTATAGTAGGGACAGAATTCCACACACAAATAGACAAAACTTCGCAATCGTTCCTTTTGCCTATTGCCATATTGCTGTCAACGTTGGTAGCCTGAGGATTTTCTAATAACAAATTGAAGAAAGTGTGAGTCTACTTTGCTCTTCGTTCATTGGGCGCTTCCTGTTTTCGAGATTTATTAAAGCGAAGAGTAAAAGAACTCATTCTCATCGCAGCAGTAGTTGGAAACTGGAAGTAACTTCATCCACGCTACACATGCGACAAAATAATCCATGGTCAGCTGCATCGGCAACTGACAGCGATCTACCGCAAAATTCGAGTGAAGATGTCATATGAAGAACGCCATTGTATGGATGACACCAACTTGTCTTACAGATGCATCGCATACAGCTTAGATGAGCAAGGAAACCGCCAGGACTTTCCTATTACTACCTCACTCCTCACCATTGATTACTAAGGAACCGTGGCTTGATTACCTCAGCGTATCTAGTGCTGTATGGGTGTATTTTCAAATGTTCTAAATAACATAAAAGATAGGCATTAGAACATCACCAAAATTCTACGCCATATCATCATAAATCGGTTCACCAGACAACTATGGAATTTGTTATCGGATGTGGGACGTGTCTGAAGCGAGATAACGGAAAGTGAAATTTTCGAGGAAAGAATTCTGCAAAATGGCGACTGCAACTCTCACTATGCCGCTATATTTATATTCTCTCATTTCGTGCAAATCGCTGAATTCGGCAAACGAGTTAAAGAAGCGAGCAGCAGAACTATTGTTGAGGGCAAAATAAAGAAGACTAATCTGCGAAAGGCAGAAAAATTCGCCACTTCGGCAAACGACTTCGGTCATGCGAAAGGACCTCAGAAAACCAGTATGTCAATAGGCTCTGCCTCCTCACATTTCTGCTATCTTAAGAATCATTGTAAAAAAACTTGCAGGTGTTCCTGCAACAGAATTAAAACAAGCTGTTGTATTGATGTAATAATATGGTGTTCAGTGTCATGTGGCAGCATGAACGCTGAAACTGCATGCAATGACTGGCACCATAAATAAAAGAAACTGCCTGATCTCAGTTATTGTAGGCAGTGACAACAAAATTGGTTGTTGCTCAAATGTTTCTCCTGAGCATTGCTATGTTACTTATAATGGGCTCTTCCATATCGCTGATGTGATGACTGAGGAAGGACTTATGAGTGGTCGAGTTGGACATTTCGCACGAAGATTAGAGGTTGGAAGGACGAACCAATTTGTTGGGCAGAGAGGCGATAAATGTGTATGGCTCTAGGATAGAAGGGACTTTCAAAATCAATAGGAAAGAAAATGAAACCATCCTCGATGAAATCAAGCAACGCGTTTGGATGTTACCGTCTAACGATTTCTCCTTAGCTTTAATGAACACTTTTAGGAGAATTCACGATGCATACTAATACTGTCTAATGCTATTCACTTTTGCTGCATAAACTTCCCGTGTAAAAGTACTTTACGTACAAATGCCTTAATAATATGCGCTTTATGCGTAAGTAAAGTAATCAGTCCATAGCGCACACGAGTCAGCAGGCTGTTTCCACTGGAATCAGAAGCACTCGTTTTGTCAATCGCCGCGCTGAAAAACATCGCTTTCATGCCATTAATGGTTGGTTAGCTGTCGAAAACTTTAGAAATTATCGACAGCGATATGCTCGGAACGAATAACTTCATAGTCGATGTTTTTGGAGATCCATTTGAAAGAAGACGAAATGAAGATAGATGAAAACAGAGATAGACGAAACCAAAAATAGATCGAGATGAGAAAAAGGTAACAATGAAGACAGATCGAAGTAAAGAGAGATGAAAACAAAGAGACATGAAAATAAAGAGCACAATAGAGGTGCGTCAAAGTGAACACCGATGAAAGCAACGAGCGATAAAAATAATGATAGAGCAAATGAAGACGCGTAGACACAATGGAGAGATCAGATTAGGAAATGAAACAAAGTGAACATAGATGAAAATGAAAATATATTAAAAATGATAGCACGAAGGCGCATCAAGCTGAGAATCGAAAGAAAAAAACAGCAAAACAAAGCGAAGGTAGATCAAAATGAAAATAGATCAAAATTAATATGCAGACATATAAAAAAAAGAAAACAACGCAGAGCAAAAATAGATTGGGATGAAGATAAATGAAAATGAAATCACATGGAGATGAAAGATGGATGAAGTTAAACGTAAATAAATGTAAACGTAGTGCAAACTTGAGGTAGATCAAAATGAAAAAAAAATCCGATGAAAAGGGAGAGATGGAAAAAAGAGATTAGATTAAAAAATAAAGACGGATGAAATGGGACGTAGATAAAAATAAAGATTGGAAACAAATGCACATCAAAGTAAATAGACAAATAAAGATAGATCAATATGGACGTCGAAATGAAGATAGATCTAAATGAGGATACCTCAAAGCGAAGATAAATCAAATTAAAGAAAGATCAGAATAAGGGCAGATCGAGATGATAATAGACGAAATGAGGGTAGATAAAAACGGAGATCAAAATGACGATCGATCAAGATAATTGAAAGGTCAAAGTGAGCAGAAATTAAAATGAATTTAGGTCACAATAATAACATGTGAAACTATGGTAGCCAGAATGCTCGGCGCTAAGATCAGAGTTAAGGTATAATGTAAATGAAGAATGCTGAAAATGAAGACGGATCTAAATAAATATAGCAACATAGACAGATGAAAGTGAACATCAAGTGATGATCGGTCTAAAATGGTGACAGATGTGTCACCATTCTGGACCAAGAGAACAATAGGTGTGGATCAAAATGTTGATCGCTTCGAAATGTAGACCGTAATTGCAGATCAAAGTAAAACAAAATGTCTCCGCTTCGAAATCAAGATCAAAATGCAGATAAATACAAACTGAAACAGGTCATAGTTGAGATGGATGATGAGGAAAATAGATCAAAATGAATATACGAGAAACTGAAGATGGATGAAAACGAAGATAGTTGGAAATGAAGATCAAATGAACAACGAACAGAATGAAAGGCAGATGAGAATGAGGATAAATCAAAATGAAGATAGATCAAAATAAAGATAGTTCAAATAGACGGTCGATCGAAAAAAAATCTGAATGAACGCTGATGAAAATTGAAGATGAATGTAAGAGTTTTTAAGTTTCTTCTGATCTGTCCATGTTACGATCTTAAACTTCATTACCATCTTGATCTATCTTAATTTTGATCTTTCTTCGCCTCGGCCTATCTGCATTTTGGCCTATTTTCATCTCGATCTACTTAGATTTTTGTGTTTCCGTTGCGAATGCACACACAGACTGAAACACGCACAGCCTGGATCAAACCCTCCCCTCCGCTATTAAGCCACGTCTCACTGGAGTGTGCTGACGACTGTACCATTCAGCGCTTCGAAACCGGTGCGAACTTCAGCGAATCACTATTTGAGAATAGAAGTATAAACACTCTCGTTATACCGCACTAGTAGTCCTTTGGACAATCCAAGATCGTTGACATTAGAAATTCGCCAAGCAAGAGATGCTATAGAAGTTCATGAAGACATCCTGAAGAGGAAAGAAAAAGACATAACGAATACAGCGCAAAAGCGTAGCAAATTCCCTTATGACGATCGCGAATAAAGTAAGAAAAAGAGAAGGAAGAAGGGAAAAGTTGTTCCATTTAGATATAAAATATTGCATAAAGAGTCGTATTTTCATTGCGTGATCCATGTTTTCTCTCCATTCCGTGTTTCCTGAGACTTATTGAATGACCACAGACGCAAGCTGTCATTCTTTTCGATGCCTGAAATTGTTTCCGAGGTAACTGCTTACTAAAATGCGTCGGTTAGAAGTTGTAGTGTAGCTGGTCGTCGCTGATCACATGCCCGAGTTACCTTTTGTATCCGAATATTCAACTGTTTTTGTGTTGCCTCTGAATACCCGAGTATTTAGTATGCAGTTTCATCCCTTACTTGATGGCGCTATACACAAAATCTATCAAATTGCTAATGTCCGACCCATTAAGCTGAAGCCGTGGCTGCATAGATGTTCGCAAATCATCAAATCAAACTTCCACGGATTGGGGAGCAAATCTGTGAGACAAACAAAAAGAACGGCTCCAGAAATTGTTACACCATTTCCCCTCAATTTATCAAAGTGGCATGATACCTCATCAGGAAATCGAACATATCGAGGAAGTATTCTAATGACCATTCCAAAGCAGTCGCTTATTTAGCGCTCGTTGCAAACTGTATTCACATTAAAAGGAAATATAATTCGCACTGAGTTGTTGAGATTCCTAGCCTCTCCAGGGAGATTTAGTGTGAAAGAACATTACAACTATATGTGCTCTGATCGAGTCATAGAGTAGGAAGCATTTCGATGTCACAGAGAAATGGCGCGTTGTCCTCAGTCTCAATCGGAATTCATAATTTCAAACCGGTGTCACTGCTGAAAATAAACAGTGCGGTTATACTTGCCGATCGCTGAACCGGTGAACCATTAACATCGCTCCTTATTCGCTGAACGTTGACGCACAATAAGTTGCTAAAAGTGCAGAAAAAAGGCAATTTATTTTTGGGTGCAAGGACCTTGTACTAAGAATGAACGTTGATATGTGCGATCATTGGTGTACGTTGATGTTGTCCCAACTATGCAATAAACATTCAGAATATTTCCTTCGGTGCTTCATAGTAACCACTATCATGCAGGCTCACGATCGCATACGTACATTGTCGAAACACTGCAGTGAGCTAGGTGGGGACAAATGTGAGCAAGCCAATGAACGCTAACATCACGGCGAGTCAGTAGAACGTCTCGAGCGTCAAGAATGCCCAGAAGTTGCCCATGTGTTGTTCGCTTCAGCGATAATTTTTAACGGTAGCTTATCTCTAATTCCATCAAACACCTCCTTCCTTATTATTTCCGTCCATGATTTATATAAGAGATGGTGAATTGTATGGCGAGGAAACACAATCCTTGCCTTTAACCACCGATATCCCTCGATGCGCCATAGGAGTTTCACTTTATTGATTTCCTCCCTTGTGTTCCATTGGAATGAACTACAATGCTTGATAATAAACGCAAGAGAATATGAAACTAGCGAGGTTTTCAAGCACTGTAAGGAAAAAAGATGAATTATTGTCCCTTTTACATTTTCATCTGCAACTAAATCATGGAAAAAGATTTACCGCAATGTCAGCGAACTTTGCATTACTGGTTGATGCCGCCACACCTAGACTTATACTTCACGTCTGAAAATGTGGAATTCGTAGGGATGAAGGAGGCAGATTGACTGCCCCTGTGCATTAAGCGTCTGTTAAGAGCAGAGGCAGGGTGCACGTGCGCTGCATCTTGACTTATCATGAAATTTGTACCAATTACATCATTCGCTCGTAATGCTTGCAGATAGCCACCGTCATTTCTTTGTTGCTTGCAGCACCACAAAAAGTAGATTTCGCTCGCCTCTTGGTAGTGGTAATACAGTAGTATTCCTCATAGACGACGACATTTCCCGATTTCTTTTGGTATTCTCTCACTTTCTGAAGTCTTCTCCACTTCCTGCAGATAAACGCATCGTAACCTGAGAAATATATCGTTAGAGCACAACTCAACGTGCTTTTGAATGGAATTCCACCAAAAGGAGCTCTTCCCGGTGTTGCTGCGCCTTATCCAACTCAATGGATGTTTTTTGGTCCTCAAGGGGACAAGCAAAAAAATTCAAAATGAGGAGCTAACAAATGCAAAACACTGCCACTCTACTGTTTTTCCCCAGCTTTGCCGACTGCCAGTCATCTTCAGTCTCAAAAATGGGTGTTAGAATAATGATGTGGGACGCATACGAGATGTGCCCTTTCTGATTGCATGTGGCCTTGCTGTGCAAATGTTCGGTCTTTCCGAGAATGGATCTCACAGTTTAATGGAAGTCAGATGTGCTGCATATTCTTGGAGAATCATCGTTGTACATAAGGCCGTATCCATTGGCAAATGGCGTTTTCATAGGATTCCATCATAGAGTGAAGTAGGTTCAGAAAAAAAAAATTGCTCCACATGTCTGAAACGATAAGTGCCCATTATGAACGTGCCCTACTCGTGCAAACAGTCCGCAACCCAAGGTAGGATCCTTTCTCGAGAGAATGACGTGCATAAATCTCCACCAAAGCAACTCTCTCACGAGAATGCTGTTTTTGTGCGCAAAGTTTCTGAATTTCGATGTCCCATTTAATATTTTTGGTCGAATGTAACGTGAGAGATCAGGCGAATCTCCCACCGCATGGTACCACCCTACCCAGTTCGCAGACGCATTAATGAGCTCAGGGATTCATGACGGCTCTGAAGAAGCGGTGCTTTTCTGTAAGAAAGAACCAATATGTTTTTTTGGATTTTTTCTCGAAGATGTTTCCTGTTATATCGGCGATCCCGTTTGCGAAAGCACAATGACGTTGCTTTACATCAGCAGTTCCGTAAAGATGCTCAACGACCTTTGAAACGGCGTTCGCCCGTTTCGAAATTTGTTATCTTTATGACTGCTTTAGGAAAAGTTGAAATTGCGACTGCCATAACTGAGAGTGGAATGCTCACATCTAAAAACACATAACAACCGAAATGTAAGTCACACTGTGTTGCTTCGAACGTTCATGAAAAAAAATTCATTCCTTGATCCCGAATAAAACCGAGAAAGTCAAATATATCGAAAGCATTTTACAAAAATAAGAGAGTTCACAGTCTTAAACGGAATATCCACCGGCTTCAGTGACCTCGAGGCTGTCAACGTGTGACGCAGGTCGAACTGGAACCTAAGGTAGATTTTTTCCACTAACGAATAAGCTAGATGTCTCCTATCTAATGAGGCATCACTACAGCACCTTACCTCTGCTCTGAATCTGATTTGACACCTAGAAGGAAATGTCAGTCGCAAGCAAATATTTTGAAATTTGGAGCAAGCGCACCGGAGCGACAAGAACCTTTGAAAGTTGGGGAACGGAAATGTGACTAGAATTCACTAAACATCGAAGCGGCGACGTCTGGAGATCTCCTTATACCGATCGATCTATGTCCTTCATCTCAGTAGCAACTCTCTACGGAAATGTGCATCCGTCTATTTTCATGCGCTTGCATAACTAACGACTTCCTTCACTGATGAAACACTAAAGACAGGCATTGTGCCAGAGCAATCGGAAGCACTGGTCAAAAGTGCAAACGGCTCCTACAGACATTCGTAGGATGACGTTTTCTGTTTCTTGATTCTACCATGATTTTGGTGAGGGCTCCTTTCCATGTTTTTAATCAATCCTATCATAGTGCGCACTAGATCATCATTAATGCGTAATGGAACACAGTGCAGCAGTTTGGCCAGCTGAAAGCAACTGAAAAATCGTTATATAATCCAGGACGGCTGTTCATTGCCCGTAGTTTACATACAGTATGATCGCATGGACAAATTTATGAGATTTGATGCACAGAATTCTAAGTACTGTATTCACTCTATCTGTGCTGCGTAATGACCTCATACCTGCCACTGGCATTCTTGGTTCAAAAGACAATAAAGGTAATCGTACTTGAGATGAAGAAAAAGCGGCAGGGAAAAAGCAGGATCATCCAGGTTCTCGAGAATCTCTTCCCAAACGTGAAATCCATTTGCTCTACAGTGCTCCAAAATTTTCTTTCAAAATCAGGAGCCACTCGATAAATCTCGAGTCACTGGATGTTGTTCCGAAATCAACAAATCAATTCGCCGCGAACTGTTGAAAACGACGAAAAGCCATACGGATGATATTTCATGGTAATGGTGCACTCGTTAACGCTAAGTAATAATCGACGGTTTAATAAATTTGAAATGTTTTGCGAAACTCTCGTTCACAAGTTTAACTGCCGGTTTCCCCTATAAATGGAGACATAATCGGACACGAATAAACTGCCTAAGTCGGATGGGTTCTTAATTTCCACATATTCTCACAGCCGTTGCTCGTTTATGAGCGTCCGATGCTACCGCCATCCACGCGGGAAACAGTGAGTGAAATTTGCTACGACAGCTTCGCAAAACTTTCCTAATTTTGTAAATGCATTCATTGGTTTTGAGCGTTAACAGATATACCATTATCATCAAATCGAACCCATCAGTGTAAGAACCTTAAGGCGCAAATGCAGAAGCCTACTTGTCCCTTACATTGTTTACTATGTCCATTCAGTTCCTGGACATTTTGAGAATCTCTTCGGTGCTAGCGTGACTTATACATTGGTCATTTTCCGGTCGGCATGACGTTTCCTTTGTCCAACGTCACCTGCATTCATGGCATCTTGTGCAGTATTGGGTTACATGTGATTTTTTCATTTTTTATTCATTTTCTCCTCATTCACTTTTTTTTTCTCCTCAGTCTCAGCGTTGACGACAAGGAAATGTTCATTGGAAACACTGCAGCAAACATCGACTTTCTTTTGACTGTCTGCAGATACATGAAGCCAGATAATCTCTGTTATTTTTGGAGCTTGTCTCATTTCATGCGCTTACAGCGCTCAGGTTGCCCACTGTGGATGTCGGTGCCACTGAGCGTCATATTCACATCTTTGCAACTGTTTATCCTAGTTCGGTAGCAGGAACTTCTAAAAGTTCTCCGCATAGATCCTTAAAATGTCGAAAATGGGAATCACGATGCAAGAATACCTACATTCTGATGTATTTTCGTACGACCCAAATTGTTTGTCAAAATGAGGCGTTCCTTTTTCACCACTTTCTGATGAGCTTTTGTTTGCCGAATTCAGCGTCACTCATTAAGAAACACACTATAAATATTTTGGGACGATGAAAACTATGTCTTTCATTCTGCACTCTTCCTTCACATGAAAATTCGGTTTTCACTTGTATTCTGTTTTAACTCTTGTTGCTGTCTAATGAAGCGTTACATGGAGAATGCGATGTGCAAAAGTGGCTCTCTGCAGAACCTATATGTTGATATTTTGAGCATTTGAAGGTATACTCGGGTAGCGTTAGCTATACGGAAATATCGGGCCACCATTCCCCTCATTATTAGTGGCGGGCGTGACGTGAAGTAGTAATCATAAAATTGTGAAGGTTTCCGTGCTTTCCTACAGCTACAACCGATGATGCCATACGATTTCCTGATAAGTCGCCTCAGTTTATGATTCAATCGTTTCTTGACTGCATTTTCGCGGGCGCAGCTGAGATGAAACCAGCAACACCATTGAACAAAAGCTGCGATTTGAAGATACTTCCTCTCTCATCACTTTGATCTGTTTCGGAAAATTACGCAATCAGGAAAGAGTGAAATAGGTGTCTGCTTCTCATGATTTTAGTCAAGCCTGCAGGATACGTTCCTTGATATTAAAAGTCAGCATGAGCAAAAACTGAAGCAAAAAAAGGAAGGTTCCTTTAGCTCGAGCTGCTTGTATGCGAACTTCCGTTCATACATTGAGTATCATTAGCGTCAAAACCATCCAAAGGCGATTTACAAGTAATATACACTGCACTTTGAACTCATCAAGGGATGGCCTTATGAATCAGAAGTGCGTTTCTGCTATCATGTTAGCGATGAGGACAATCGCTTTTTCTTGTTTTTTCTACTCGGACTTTCATCTTCATTAGCCGAAATAGATTATAAATAGCTTTGGCCGTTTGTGCAGCACACCTGCGATTGCTTTTTCAAAGAGGGAGTGCGGAGAGGAATACCAATATCTCATAATAGTACCCTCACTTCATGTATGAAAGAAAAAGTGACGAATGGACCAATGCAGGTGTGTTTCTGAATTTCACAGGATCTGGAACATGTTGTCATTAGTTTTGCTGTCGATGAACATTTCATATAGCACAATTCAACGGAATTTCAGTTCGTTCAATTTTTTATATCCGATAAAGCTGCGAATGGTTCACATTCGTTGCCTTCCCGATGATTATTTTCACATATAATTTCTATTCAGCGAAAGCCTCGTTCAGTGGCGCGTGAGGAATTACCGCCAGGAACGCATAATTTTCGACTTCAGTTGAGCACAAAGTTCTGCACGAATGTAGCAGTCATGATGCTAATTCACAGAACTTAGTAGCCGTACAGTGAATGCTACACAATGACCTAATTCTGCCCTCACTCTCCGAATATATAGTACACGGACGGTGGGTGTAGGAATGTTCGTAATGGCGATGTGTTCCTATGCCACATTCATTCCACTTTGTCGGTGAAAGGTGCATTTTAAAAGAACGGCTTTCATAGTTTCAGCATAACTGTCGGATCTGAAAGACCGAATATGTTGGAGAGGACGATGGAATCGTACAGCTTATTTCGTTGCCCAATATAGTAGCACAGCACGAGCTATAGACAGCAATACAGAAAGACTGACTCTACACTCATTAGCACATGCTGATATAGGCCACTAGAGTGCATGGACGTCTTGTTTTGGCATCTCTTGTTTTTGATCCTTACTGCCCTTCGGCTGCTCGCCCCTTTGTTTAGAGGAATAGCTACCATATTAACTTCCGCCCTATCGTGCCACACAAAGAGCTTTGTTTCATCTGCAGTGAGTCCACGCCTGGTGAGCTACTCTTTTCGTTAGCGGAACAACCACCATATTAAGTTCCGCGATATTGTGACACACAAAGAGCTTTGTTTCTTCTGTAGTGAGTTCACGTCTCAGCAGCACCAAGCCCCAACAATCACGCTTGCGTCGCGACACTCCTGCCCAAGGAGGGCGAAGCAGTGAGGGACGTCCACATAGCTTTCAATTTGTCAGGGCGTATCCTCATTGTGAAGGGCAAAATCTTATTCTTTCGATTCATCTTCTGGATGTCGACAAAACGTGGAAGTTCCAAACTCCGTGGCCGTTTGCGAACCAAAGTGATCAAAACGAAAACAGCAGCACATAATATCAGATTAACGGTTATATTTATAATAGTTAACACCTAAGGATTACTATATACACATAGACAAACGGATTTATATTACCAGAACGAAAAATTGACTTACAGTAATACTGTAGCGATTAATATTTACAATGGTTGATAGATAACAGAATTCGGCGATTATAATCATACATGAATCCTAAAATTCCTCTTTTCTTTTTTCTCCTCCCGCATGTTGGAATTCTAGGATAGGTATTTCTCGAGCGCTCTCTTTGGTACCTTCTTTTGCCCTTTCGGAGAATTTTGGAGCCATATTGATATGGCTGGTTCTTAAATCGCTATCATTCCCTAAATCTGAATGCTTAGTGCGCTTATAGTCTGCACGGATTTCCTGACTTTTCCATTTACCTTCTTCGGCCCTTTTGAAGGAATCGATTTGCCCTCCGAATAAATTCCCTCCTCTTTTATGATTCTCTGTCAGTTTCCTGCCATCATTCCGCTAACTTCGTTTCGATCTTGGGTGTAGAGCTGCCCATAACTTACTTGGATCAGCACTAGAGCTGTTATCGAAAATATAAACGGTAATTTAAATACGGCATTTTCATTCTTCTTATTTTTGCCAGTGTTCTTCTGGGTGGAAACGAAATACTCTTTTGCCTTTCGATACGTTTGAAGGAGGTCTGGATTCTTCTGCTATGGGGTCGAAACTGACCTCAATCTACCGTGACACAGTCCATAATTGTTTGATAAAGGCTTATTATGTACGTCGGGCTTCCACGGCCACCCGACGCATATTCTATCATCAGATTCCCGACTAACCATTTTTTTAAAGGCCATTTGGGCATTTCGTCATCCTCCGACTCACTGGCCTCTTTGATGCCTATGGCTTCCAACTTCCCGAACAGTGATACTGGGTCTATCTCTTGAGTCGATTCCACGGTAAAAATGTTATCGACCGATGAATTATTTCGGTTAAAGGAATGACTTACTCGTCCGCGGTCGGCAATAATTGGCCCAAGTTTGGTATCGTAAATCGAGAATCCACTTTTCATGGCTTTCGGAGGAGAAGTTTCCATTATTTTCGATAGTTGATCCATGCCGATGAGAACGTCTGGGTCATCACAAGCCACCATCGGGAGCGAAGCCCGCTTTTCAATGAAATGATGCTTGAGCAAATGAGAGGTGCATGCTGAACATTGTGCGTTATTTCTTTTACAGTGGACCTGTAGAGAATGCCAATTTCCTCCTACAGTTTTCAAACTTATTCCGTTCTTATCGACCAGTACGGCTTAATTCTTTGAGTGGCAAACGCCATTAGATTCAAATTCTCTACCTGTAAAGATGGCAGATTCAACTTCCTTGCTAATCCTTCGGTTGTAAACGAGCGCTGGCTTCCTGTATCAATAAATACCAATACCCTTTCACATTTTTGGCGAAGCTGATCCGCCGCTGTTGCCAGCACGCACATGAGTAACGTGGCTTGCCCTTTATTTGTGGTCGCCATTTGATTGCTTACCGATGCCATTACTGGAGTACGGGTTTAGGGGACGATAAAGTTTCATCGATGATATTTTCCCCATCTACTATACCCATCTGAGTAATCTGGCCACTTGAACGTTGACCAGATCCTTGCTGGTTCCTTCCTGATGAACAAAAGGCCTCATTGTGGGAGCTTTTACAGTAAAAGCACATTTTCTGACTCCGACACTCTTTGGTGCCATGCGACGGTTTTAGGCATCTGAAACACAACGATAGTTGTCGATAGCGTTGGACTCTTTGGTCCCTTGCGGCACATTTCCGACACTGATTCGCGAAATGGGGCACTTTGCAAAATGCGCATGACACCGCCTTCGTCTTACGTTCAGGAACCACACTAACGGCCGACGCATCCTTACCGTATACGGACGGTTCTGATTCTTTAAAAGGTGGTCTTTCTGAAATCTTTATCCCACCTACTTCGGACGTGATTCTGTGTACGGCCTCTTGAGTGGGTGCTACGCTGGAAAGGAATTTTCGGAGTTTTGTTACGTCCCAAGAATCATTTTCCAACTTCTTTCGTTCGAGATCCTGTAGGATCCATCTGGGCAATTTCTTCTCAATTTGTCATTGAATCATACCATTATTTATCGTTTCTCCCTGATGTGAGAGAAGTTCCAAAATTCTTTCAATATCTTCAACTAACCTGTGAACTTGTCGTCCCTCTTGTATTCTGGGCATCCTTTCTAACTGTGCGTAAAGTTGCTGCATAACTATCTCATTATTGGCAAAGCGCTCTTTGACCCTTTTTACAATGTCACTGTATGAAGGGTTCTGCAACTGATATGCTTCAATCAGTTGATTTGCTGGCCCTACCATACAGCTAGCAAAGTACGCAATTTTCTGTTCATCTGAGATTGGTTGATTGCCAACAGTGCTGAGGCACCAGTCCCAGAAAACAGGCCAGTTGGTACCATTCCCATCAAATGTCCTAAGCTCTATCTTAGGCAACCTCAAAGGAGAAGAACTTACTGCGGAAAATGCAGGAGTTCTTGCATCCGATTCGGTCTAATTTGCTATCGCTTCATGGAGCTGAGTAACATAATATCGCAATACGATAAGTTGTTCCCTGCTCCGTTCCAGACGATACAGAAACCCAGCCGTTTCTTGCGCTTTCGCCATCAGGTCCCGCTCCTTTTCCTCTTGTTCTGGCGTAAAGCTGGGGAATAGCTGCACCCACTGTCTTTCATAATCCGACAACAAACTTACTGCGGCCTCTACCTGAGCCACTTGGAGCTCATGAGCCTGCAGTTGTTCTGATAAATCCTTACTTAAATCTGGGGCTTTCACCTGCATAAGATACTTTTCTAACCTGGCTTTAGCCAGTCCAGCAGCTTGTCCTATTCCTCAACTCATCACCCTCTTTCTTTGAAATCTTTTTAAGAAGCAAACATTTTATGGTCGATCCAATATCTGCAGTCACCGGCTGAGCCCCCACTTGTCGGATTTGAAAGGCCGAATATGTCGGAGAGGACGATGGAATCATACAGCTTATTTCGTTGCCCAATATAGTCGCACAGCACTAGCGATGGACAGCAATACAGATTGACTCACTCCACACTCATTAGCACATGCTGATACAGGCCACTAGAGTGCATGGACGTCTTCTTTTGGCATCTCTTGTTTTTGATCCTTACTGTCCTTCGGTTGCTCGCCCCTTTGTTTACCGGAATAGCTACCATATTAACTTCCACCCTATCGTACCTCACAAAGAGCCTTGTTTCTTCTCTAGTGAGTTCACGTCTCAGGAGCACCAAACCCCAACAACCACGCTCGCCTCGCGTTTACGCGACCATAACATTTTTAAACCGTCGAGCTGCACTCTTCCTATGGACGTACACTTCCCAAAACAAGTGGCGCTGAACTCATGCAGCCAGAGTCTGCCTCGATTCATACCATGTTTCCTTGCAGTGCCCATATCGTATCGATTTCTTGTGCTTCAGTGAACTGTTGTTTCTGTGATGCTTCTATGAAGGCATACTTCCCTTCATCTTGTCCTCTTCGAACATTTGGGATGATGGGATTTTCCAATTTCTACGGAGAATTTCTGATCGGCTAACAATAGCAAGATTATATCTTTGGAATCCCCATTAGGTGTCCGTGGAGAACATCACGTCATGGCATAAAGGACATTCGCAGTCGAAAAATTGCGAGAAACATCCAGTGCACAGAATAATCACCCGTGATCTCTGTCATTCGTCCGGCTCTCATGGTGTCTTCGAAAGAAGAAGCAAGTGAAGGGCTCATGGATTCTAAACACATCTGTAAACGCCTCCATTGCCGTGCACTCTGCGGATGCGTCCTTATGATCGGTAGTGGTAAGGTAACAGAGGCTGAAAAAACAATGTATGGCAGTATCTTAGCTTACTAAATGGATGATGTATATCTCAGCCCACAGAAACAAAGAGAGACTGGAATTTCGGCCAGTAATTCACCAAGGCTCACACTACCTCGCTCTTTGCAGTGTATGGTGGAGCGTCAGCTATTCGTTCCTCACAGATCCCGGAAATGCGAACCGATATTCAGTTCAGTTCAACTCTACGAATTGAGCGAATCCTTGACCCTTGATGTTTCGGCTATAGCGAACGCTGACGTCTCGTGAATGCACTTGCTTTACAAAGTCACTTCTAAATGTACTTACTTTATGTGGTCGCCGCGTATAATTCTGACGCTCGAGTAGTTTTTAAGGGCGTCGTAGGAGCGAATACAAAACATTGTTGATCCACTGCATTTTTTTTTTTCAGAGAAATGAAAGCTTTCACAATTGTTTTCTTCATTGCGCTTATTACGCTGGCGCAAATCATCAGCGCGGATGTTCCATCAGCACCACTTCGAAGGTATTTCTTTTCCATTTCATTCATTCCCAC
Organism: Parascaris univalens; assembly: GCA_037576465.1. Lineage (NCBI taxonomy): Eukaryota > Metazoa > Nematoda > Chromadorea > Rhabditida > Ascarididae > Parascaris > Parascaris univalens. Next base: position 142,592,673 of record CM075173.1, on the reverse strand, counting down.
GTTCTGTTTGCTCTCCTGCATATGCACTTCAGGAAGAGTTGGCGTCGCCCAAATTTTCGTTACTCTCGCTTGCGCCATTCGTTGCCGGATTTTTAAAGATCGGTGTTTTTTTCCACTCCGGATGGATACTTCGGACACCCAGTTGCTCAAGGGATGGGTACGGCTACATCAAAAACGCCGTGCTGTTATCAGTATTATAATCTTCTAAATTCATATCCCTTCGTTTGTTGATTTAAATGACCACTACGTCAGTTCGTCACCAAACATGTATTATACGCCCCCTGTGCGTCTTGTAACCGCATCATAATTGACACGTCCTTTCGTACACATTCTTTGCTGCTGTTTCAAGTATTCTTGAACCGTTCGGATAGTGCTGTGTGAGACCGAAACCTAGCAAAGTGGTTAATCAGTGCTGCTCATTTTGATCCAATCATTTTGTTCCCCTGGCCCAGAGTGAAACTTCGCAGAAGGGTTCTGACTTGGCATGCGCATTCACAGTTCCTAGTCGAAATTCGGTTATCAGGGCAAGATGGCAGATGAAGAAGCGAAAAGTTGTTGGACTTAGGAGTCAGTAACGTTTTTGATTCCTTATTAATGAAATCGTTATGAGACATCTCGCGCATTCCCTACGCATCCCCCATCCTCCCAAAACCCCTCCTCCAGTGTGCTGTTGATGTTCATACGCCCGGCGGTAATCAAATCTGCCTTTATTTGAGGCTGAGTGATCTTATCCGACAAATAAAACTGCGTTTCAAAAATGCCTTTCCCTCGTCCCGCATTCATTCTTCTTTTGTCAACTCGAAGATTCAAAATGCTTTTTTTCAGCTCTCGAGTGAAGAGATACTGGGGTGGAATGGGTGGATGGGGTGGTGGATGGGGTGGTGGATGGGGTTATCGACCTGGATGGGGCGGCGGTATGTGGGGTGGTGGATACCGACCGGGATGGGGAGGTGGATACGTTGGCGGATGGACCCCCTATGGACGTTAAACGCGCGACGGCCTCGGCAGAATCTAAGAATCGAGCTGCACGAAATTACACAATCAAGAATTAATTGTATCGTTTCTACGTTTGTCGCGCACGATGTGTTTAGTAACATTTTCGCCGTGAATATTTTGTGCAGCGAAAGAAAATTTTTTCAAACAAACTCTTTCCGCGCACAGAAGGAACATTTGTCGTTGACCAATAGATGTCGCAAGGACAGTGGGTTTTCACTTCTTGGTTGACTCTCTTAGCCAACGCGTATCGAGCAGAAAGAAAATGGGAATCTTTTTGAAATTGCGTCGCTCTTTTCTTGCAGACATTCATTTCGTGATTATCCGGTTGGGTACTTTCGAGGACCAAAGCTCGCAAATATGGATATTCCAAAGGCGGTTGGCGTGAAAGATACTGCATGTGATGACCACCATATTGTTGTGAGACGATGGCCATTTCCCTGTGAAAGCTTGATCATCTAAAGCATCGATATGAAGCATAGTTGATGGTAGCAACTGAGGAGTTTCTATCGTCTTCCAAAATCTTTTCACACTTCATTCGTAACATGCAGTATGTTGCCACCGCCATGCAGTGAAAACGAAATGAAGGAGCTTAAAAAGGAAGGACTAACACATCGTCAATCTACTCCACTTTATAAGCTATAGGGAGAGTCACTGAAATCAGTCCTCACATGAATAAGGTGGCGAAGTAGTGAATAAATGGTACGGGGAAAGCATCGGCGTGAAAAAACTGCGCCACGAGATTTAGTCGAATGAACTCTTTTTTGCTGCATGCACTTCGCCCACACTGAATCAGCTTATGGAGACCGACGTAAACACACATGCCTGAACTCCACGATCACTTACAAGTAACCCCCATCGCCGTCCAGCTATTCGCATTCTCCACCAAAGTAACATATTTTATGGGCTCGAAAGTGTCTCCAACAGCACTCCTTATTCACTTCGAAAGACGTCCTCAAATACAACATCGCTAATATTAGAAATTCGCCGAGAAAGAGACCGCACAGAAGTTCAGGGAGACATATTGAACAAAAAAAAGCCAATACACATATAGCGCAAAAGCATAGCACATTCCCTCATGGCGATCGCGAATAGAGTAAAAGGAAGTGGAGGAAGAAGGAAAAAATTGTGTCGTTTAGATGTAAACTATTGCATAAACAGTCACACTTTCATTGGGTGATCCATGTTTCCTCTCATTCCGTGTTGACTAAGATTTATTGAATGACCCAGACGCAAGCTGCCATTCTTTTCAATGCCTGGAATTGTTCCAAAGGAAACACCTTACTGAAATGCGTCGATTAGAAGTTGTACTGTAGCTGATCCTCGCTGACCACATGCCCCGAGTTACCTTTTGTATCCGAATATTCAACTGTCTTTTGCATTGCTTCTGAATACTCGAGTATTCAGTATGTAGTTCCATCCTCTACTTGATTGCGCTATTCACAAAATCTCGTAAACTGCCCATATTCGACCTGTCAGGCTGAAACGATGGCAGTATAGATGTTCACAAATCGTCAAATCAAGCTTCCACCTATGAGGAACAAATTTGTGAGACGCACAAGTAGAACGGCTCCAGAAATTGTTACACCATTTCCCCTCAATTTATCAAAGTGGCATGATACCTCATCAGGAAATCGAACATATCGAGGAAGTATTCTAATGACCATTCCAAAGCAGTCGCTTATTTAGCGCTCGTTGCAAACTGTATTCACATTAAAAGGAAATATAATTCGCACTGAGTTGTTGAGATTCCTAGCCTCTCCAGGGAGATTTAGTGTGAAAGAACATTACAACTATATGTGCTCTGATCGAGTCATAGAGTAGGAAGCATTTCGATGTCACAGAGAAATGGCGCGTTGTCCTCAGTCTCAATCGGAATTCATAATTTCAAACCGGTGTCACTGCTGAAAATAAACAGTGCGGTTATACTTGCCGATCGCTGAACCGGTGAACCATTAACATCGCTCCTTATTCGCTGAACGTTGACGCACAATAAGTTGCTAAAAGTGCAGAAAAAAGGCAATTTATTTTTGGGTGCAAGGACCTTGTACTAAGAATGAACGTTGATATGTGCGATCATTGGTGTACGTTGATGTTGTCCCAACTATGCAATAAACATTCAGAATATTTCCTTCGGTGCTTCATAGTAACCACTATCATGCAGGCTCACGATCGCATACGTACATTGTCGAAACACTGCAGTGAGCTAGGTGGGGACAAATGTGAGCAAGCCAATGAACGCTAACATCACGGCGAGTCAGTAGAACGTCTCGAGCGTCAAGAATGCCCAGAAGTTGCCCATGTGTTGTTCGCTTCAGCGATAATTTTTAACGGTAGCTTATCTCTAATTCCATCAAACACCTCCTTCCTTATTATTTCCGTCCATGATTTATATAAGAGATGGTGAATTGTATGGCGAGGAAACACAATCCTTGCCTTTAACCACCGATATCCCTCGATGCGCCATAGGAGTTTCACTTTATTGATTTCCTCCCTTGTGTTCCATTGGAATGAACTACAATGCTTGATAATAAACGCAAGAGAATATGAAACTAGCGAGGTTTTCAAGCACTGTAAGGAAAAAAGATGAATTATTGTCCCTTTTACATTTTCATCTGCAACTAAATCATGGAAAAAGATTTACCGCAATGTCAGCGAACTTTGCATTACTGGTTGATGCCGCCACACCTAGACTTATACTTCACGTCTGAAAATGTGGAATTCGTAGGGATGAAGGAGGCAGATTGACTGCCCCTGTGCATTAAGCGTCTGTTAAGAGCAGAGGCAGGGTGCACGTGCGCTGCATCTTGACTTATCATGAAATTTGTACCAATTACATCATTCGCTCGTAATGCTTGCAGATAGCCACCGTCATTTCTTTGTTGCTTGCAGCACCACAAAAAGTAGATTTCGCTCGCCTCTTGGTAGTGGTAATACAGTAGTATTCCTCATAGACGACGACATTTCCCGATTTCTTTTGGTATTCTCTCACTTTCTGAAGTCTTCTCCACTTCCTGCAGATAAACGCATCGTAACCTGAGAAATATATCGTTAGAGCACAACTCAACGTGCTTTTGAATGGAATTCCACCAAAAGGAGCTCTTCCCGGTGTTGCTGCGCCTTATCCAACTCAATGGATGTTTTTTGGTCCTCAAGGGGACAAGCAAAAAAATTCAAAATGAGGAGCTAACAAATGCAAAACACTGCCACTCTACTGTTTTTCCCCAGCTTTGCCGACTGCCAGTCATCTTCAGTCTCAAAAATGGGTGTTAGAATAATGATGTGGGACGCATACGAGATGTGCCCTTTCTGATTGCATGTGGCCTTGCTGTGCAAATGTTCGGTCTTTCCGAGAATGGATCTCACAGTTTAATGGAAGTCAGATGTGCTGCATATTCTTGGAGAATCATCGTTGTACATAAGGCCGTATCCATTGGCAAATGGCGTTTTCATAGGATTCCATCATAGAGTGAAGTAGGTTCAGAAAAAAAAATTGCTCCACATGTCTGAAACGATAAGTGCCCATTATGAACGTGCCCTACTCGTGCAAACAGTCCGCAACCCAAGGTAGGATCCTTTCTCGAGAGAATGACGTGCATAAATCTCCACCAAAGCAACTCTCTCACGAGAATGCTGTTTTTGTGCGCAAAGTTTCTGAATTTCGATGTCCCATTTAATATTTTTGGTCGAATGTAACGTGAGAGATCAGGCGAATCTCCCACCGCATGGTACCACCCTACCCAGTTCGCAGACGCATTAATGAGCTCAGGGATTCATGACGGCTCTGAAGAAGCGGTGCTTTTCTGTAAGAAAGAACCAATATGTTTTTTTGGATTTTTTCTCGAAGATGTTTCCTGTTATATCGGCGATCCCGTTTGCGAAAGCACAATGACGTTGCTTTACATCAGCAGTTCCGTAAAGATGCTCAACGACCTTTGAAACGGCGTTCGCCCGTTTCGAAATTTGTTATCTTTATGACTGCTTTAGGAAAAGTTGAAATTGCGACTGCCATAACTGAGAGTGGAATGCTCACATCTAAAAACACATAACAACCGAAATGTAAGTCACACTGTGTTGCTTCGAACGTTCATGAAAAAAAATTCATTCCTTGATCCCGAATAAAACCGAGAAAGTCAAATATATCGAAAGCATTTTACAAAAATAAGAGAGTTCACAGTCTTAAACGGAATATCCACCGGCTTCAGTGACCTCGAGGCTGTCAACGTGTGACGCAGGTCGAACTGGAACCTAAGGTAGATTTTTTCCACTAACGAATAAGCTAGATGTCTCCTATCTAATGAGGCATCACTACAGCACCTTACCTCTGCTCTGAATCTGATTTGACACCTAGAAGGAAATGTCAGTCGCAAGCAAATATTTTGAAATTTGGAGCAAGCGCACCGGAGCGACAAGAACCTTTGAAAGTTGGGGAACGGAAATGTGACTAGAATTCACTAAACATCGAAGCGGCGACGTCTGGAGATCTCCTTATACCGATCGATCTATGTCCTTCATCTCAGTAGCAACTCTCTACGGAAATGTGCATCCGTCTATTTTCATGCGCTTGCATAACTAACGACTTCCTTCACTGATGAAACACTAAAGACAGGCATTGTGCCAGAGCAATCGGAAGCACTGGTCAAAAGTGCAAACGGCTCCTACAGACATTCGTAGGATGACGTTTTCTGTTTCTTGATTCTACCATGATTTTGGTGAGGGCTCCTTTCCATGTTTTTAATCAATCCTATCATAGTGCGCACTAGATCATCATTAATGCGTAATGGAACACAGTGCAGCAGTTTGGCCAGCTGAAAGCAACTGAAAAATCGTTATATAATCCAGGACGGCTGTTCATTGCCCGTAGTTTACATACAGTATGATCGCATGGACAAATTTATGAGATTTGATGCACAGAATTCTAAGTACTGTATTCACTCTATCTGTGCTGCGTAATGACCTCATACCTGCCACTGGCATTCTTGGTTCAAAAGACAATAAAGGTAATCGTACTTGAGATGAAGAAAAAGCGGCAGGGAAAAAGCAGGATCATCCAGGTTCTCGAGAATCTCTTCCCAAACGTGAAATCCATTTGCTCTACAGTGCTCCAAAATTTTCTTTCAAAATCAGGAGCCACTCGATAAATCTCGAGTCACTGGATGTTGTTCCGAAATCAACAAATCAATCCCACTCGTTGTCTTCAATCACACGAAGCCGCGAACTGTTGAAAACGACGAAAAGCCATACGGATGATATTTCATGGTAACGGTGCACTACTCGTTAACGCCAAGAAATAATCGACGCTTTGATGAATTTGGAACGTCTTGCGAAACTCTCGCTCACAAGTTTCACTGCCGGTTTCCCCTATAAATGGAGACAATATCGGACACGAATAAACTGCCTAAGTTGGATGGGTTCTCACTTTCCACGTATTCTTACAGCCGCTGCTCCTTTATTAGCGTCCGATGCTACCGCCATCCCCGCGGGAAACGGTGAGTGAAATTTGCTACGACGGCTTCGCAAAACGTTCCTAATTTGCTAATGCATTCATCGGTTTTGAGCGTTAACAGATATACCATTATCATCAAATCGAACCCATCAGTGTAAGAATTTTAAGGCGCAAATGCAGAAGCCTACCTCCCTTACATTGTATACTACGTCCATTCAGTTTCTGAACATTTTGAGAATCTCTTCGGTGCTAGCGTGACTTCCATATTGGTCATTTTCCGGTCGGCATGACGTTTCCTTCGTCCAACGTCACCTGCATTCATGGCATCTTGTGCAGTATTGGGTTACATGTGATTTTTTCATTTTTTATTCATTTTCTCCTCATTCACTTTTTTTTTCTCCTCAGTCTCAGCGTTGACGACAAGGAAATGTTCATT